>JALIGW010000023.1:1431798-1656798 GCA_023053685.1 Diadophis punctatus similis | reverse complement strand
ACTCCCATCCATCCATCCATCCATCCATCCATCCATCCATCCATCCATCCATTCCCTATTTTCCTTCCCAATTGTTTGATGTCTGAAACAGAACATCAGTCTCTATTACTTGAAGTGTAGAAACTGTATTTAATTCTTAGCCTCATGGATGGCAATCCTAATTTACTGGCTGTTTCAGATGAAGTTCTACATGATGATCAATGCCCTAGATCAGTGTTTCCCAACCTTGGCAACTTGAAGATGTCTGGACTTCAACTCCCAGAATTCCCCAGCCAGCGAATGCTGGCTGGGGAATTCTGGGAGTTGAAGTCCAGACAACTTCAAGTTGTCAAGGTTGGGAAACACTGCCCTAGATCAGGGGTGTCAAACTGGATTTCTTCAGCATTGTAGTTCTCCGCGGCCTGGTGGGGGAGGGGGAGCGGGAGGGATGGACTCCTCCTGCAGCAACCTGCCGCACGGCCCCTTCCGCACCCCGTTTTCAGCCTGGATGGCCAAAACAGGGTGCGGGGAGCAGCGCATAGACTCCCAAAGCCCGTTTTCGGCTTCCATGGCCTCCTGCAGCACTCTGCCAGCCGAAAATGGGCTGCGGGGGGAGCCGTTTTGGCCCGCAGAGACACCATGAGCCGGTCCTTTGATATTTCCAAACCAGCTCCGCGGGCCTTGAGTTTGACACCCTCTGTCCTAGATGAACTGTAATTTGGGCCAAAAGAACTAAGTGGAAGCCTAGTTTCCTGGCAAAAATGCCCATTGGAAGAATAGCCCAACTCACAGTCCTGGTCATTATTGCCATCTGCCCTTCGAGCCGGAGTCGTGAGTCCAGGAGAACCCCCAAATTATGCACTGGGTCTGTTCGGGGCAGTGCCACCCTATCCAAGACCAAAGGTGGCAATTCTCCATGGACCAAAGAACCCCAAACCCAGAGCCATTCAGTCTTGCCAGGGTTCAGTTTCCACTCATTGCTCCTCATCCAGCCCCTAAAAGGTTCTTTGTCATTAGAGTATGAAAACCTTAAATATTTTTTTTAATCTATGTATGTTCTTTTATTCTTGTAGGCTTTCAGACAACCCCGATTCATTTGCAAGGAAGCGATGTGGCTGTCTGTAGCCTGGCCTGGTTACACCATGTATTTTTGGTTGCGGGTCTTGATGATGGGTCGCTTTGTGTCTGGAAGACTTTTGGGAGTAGCTCTGATTGCTGCCGTCAGTTCAAGGCTCACGAGAAAGCTGTGATGGGCCTTGGGGTGTCTGATAAACTGGTGGCTTCTGTCTCAGGTGAGTCCAAGGGGGATTGCTTGGACCAATCAGGGGTTTATTTGAGGACTTCAAGAACCAGAGATGATTGAGCAAAGAAAGGGAGACGCTCCTGGGAGGATTCAATGAAATTGCACGTAGCAGTCTCTGGCTAACCTTGTCTAGGCTTGATAACTAAGTAGGATTTAGCTTAGTTGGAACTTGGATGGCCGACTAGCAGAAAATCCCAGGCTTTTAGATTAGACTGAGAAGTCAAAATCTATAGCAGTGATGGCAAACCACTTTTGTATATTGTCCCAAAGGTGCTTTTTCAGGAGGCAACTGGGCTTTCTTTTTTTTCTGTTGAAGATGTTTTGCTTGTCATCCAAGAAGCTTCTTCAGCTCTGACAGAATTGTGGGGAATGGAAGGATTTATATTCCTTGCAGACAGCTGGTCATTTGCATCCTTTTAGAGGGCTGTTGAAACACTTGGAGGTTTATCTGTGTCCTCAGGGTCACCTGAGTAGTGCTCCTGGTTCCTGTAGTCTGCAATGTTTTCCTCTGAAATTCCTCTGGAAATTTGGGGTGAACACCTTTGAATGGTGTGGGAGTAGGAATGGATTGCCAGAGGAAAAAATCCCCGTCGCCTGGAACGGTCCGAAAATGGGGTACGCAGAGGCCGAAAATGGGGCTCACAGAGGCGGCGATAGGTGGTAGCAGCGATGGGGGGCAATGATGGTAATGGGCGGTGGCAATCCTTGCAACCTGGAACAGCTGATAGGCGGTATTCCGGGAGGCAGATCCAACCGCCAATCAGCTACTGGTGCTAATTCAGGCTGTGCTGAAGCTGATCAGGCTGTTTGCTGTAAGGAGGCAAATTGCTGGGACGCAGAAGCCGAAGGGTGGGGGCCAGTGTGTGGGCGGGGGCTTCAGCAACATTCGCTCTATAAGACGCATAGACATTTCCACCCACTTTTTTGGGGGGAGGGGAGTGCGTCTTATACACTGAAAAAATACAGTTTGTGGGAGCGTGTGTTGTATACAGGCAAGTTTATTTTTGGCTTAGATGACAACTGGATTACTCTTAAGATCCCAGCTTGGATCTTAAATCCTGGCAGTCAGTTGGTTTTCTTGATCCTTCTAATTCCAGCCAGGCTCTTTTCAGGAGCAGAGATGAGTTACGGAATCTGGAACGAAATATTTGCAAAAGGGTGTGTCTCTTCAGAATGCTTACATTTAATTACTAAGTCACCCTACCCCTTTACTTGTTTAGTTTTTGCAACCCAGATTTCAATAAAGAGGCAGTGCTTGTAAGGACAATACCACCTGGGGAGGAAGGAGGGGAATGGGGTTTATATTTGAGTTTAAAATATCAATATCCAGATGGTTGTTAGGTTAGAAGAAGGAGATGTTGAAAGAATTCAGGTTGCCACATGTTCTGTGAAACCACCAAAAGAAATATATTACCCTAATACCGTGTTTCCCCGAAAATAAGACTCTGTCTTATATTTTTTTGAACCCTGAAATAAGCGCTTGGCCTTATTGCCATGCACTCAAAAGCCCAATTGGGCTTATTATCAGGGGATGTCTTATTTTGGGGGAAACAGGGTATTACAAACCTATTGACTTCTCTTCACTTTTACCTTCATCTGTATATTTCTTTTTCCAGAGGATTTCACCGTTAGGCTGTGGCTTTCAGAGACCCTGAGACCAGGACCTGCCTTGGACGCCGGCATCTCACCACTCTCCATCCTCCGTGGTCACACTTCTGGGGTGACCTGTTGTGCCTTCAGCCTTGACGGCAACTACCTTGCCACCGGAAGCAAAGACCGAGTAAGATTGTCCTATGACAGTGATGGCTAACCTTTTTTTCCTCTCTCTCTCTCGCATGCCCACACCCATAATGCAATGCCCCCCGTGCATGCGTGACGACCCCCGTGCCGCCCCGTCCCCTGCACATGCGACCCCCCACCATGCTCCCGTGCATGCGTGCACAACACCCCCATGCGCCTTGTTTTGGGCCTAGCAGGCCTCCGGAGCCAGAAACAGCCCTTTTCTGGACTTCTGATAGGCCCGGTAGGCCTGTTTTTCGCCCTTCCCAGGCTCCAGAGGCTTTCCTGGAGCCTGGGGAGAGCGAAAATGGCCCTCTGGAGGCCAGAAACAGTCCATTTCTGGACTTCCGGGAGGCCCATTTTTCGCCCTCCTAGAGCCTCCGCGCGAGCCATCTACTTACCTGGCATCCAAAATGGGCCACATGGAGACTCTTGGGAGGAGAGGAGCAGCGTGAGTGGGGCCAGCCGAAAATCAGCTGGCCGGCGCGCGCACATGCACGCTGGAGCTGACCTAGGGCAACGGCTTGCGTGCCCGCAGAGATGGCTCCACAGGTTCGCCATCACGGTCCTATGATCTTAACCCAAGGGCAGAAGAACTTTATCATGTGCCAAAGAAGATGGGCGGAGCTTCTGGGGTACAGCTTCCATGTCACACCCAATTTTCCCCACGATACTCTAGTCCAAGAATATTGGTGCATTCATCAGTTGTGCAGTGGGATGGTGAAGCTCCATCTCCTAACAAATGTATGCTGGAGTGGTTTGCTCACCTGGTCACCTGCTTAGAATCCCTCATAGCCTACATATTAATCTTTCTGGCCTATGATAAATGGGTGCCTAAGAAAATAGGAAGAAGGGGACTGGAGGACTAAAACATATAAAGAACGGTTGCTGGAATTGGCTGTGTCTACTTTAATGAAAAGAAGGACTAGGGTTGACATGATAGCAGAGTTACAATATCTCAGGGGTTGCCACAAAGAAGACGGAGTCAAGCTATCCTCCAAAGCACCTGAAGGCAGGACAAGAATCAAGGGGAGAAGCAACCTGGGACTATGGAGAAATTTCCTGACAGTTAGAACAATTAATTAGTGGAACAACTTGGCCTCCAGAAATTGTGAATGCTCCAACACTGGAAGTTTTTAAGAAGAGATTGGACAACCATTTGCCTGAAATGGTAGAGGGTTTCCTGCTTGAGCAGGGGGTTGGACTAGAAGACCTCCAACTCTGTTATTTCTGTCTCGTCTCGTCTCGTCTCGTCTCGTCTCGTCTCGTCTCGTCTAGTCTAGTCTAGTCTAGGCAAGATATGGACTGTGGTGAAAGGAAGGCTGTTTGGTAACAAACAAATAGGGCAAACATGGCTACAGTTCTTTGCTTTGTACTGAATTTGTACTCCTCCCAATCTCAGGCCTTGTTTCTATGGGATGTAAGGGACCCTCTTCAGGAGACTCCCTCTCTCTTGCGCTCCCTGCTTTTCTGCCATCAGGACTGGATTTCCAGCTGTGCTTGGATTGGCACCATGTTGGTGAGTTTGGAGAAATGCATTCACTTCTGGACTCCTGAGGAGGAGAGCCCCCAAGGGGATGGGTTAGTTTCTGTCATTGACCGAGAAGGAGGAGCCACCACCTAGCCCAGGGGTGGGCAAACTATTGCTCTTTGAGGACCTGTGGACTTCAACTCCCAGAATTCCTGAGCCAGCCATGCATTCATGGCTGGCTCAGGAATTCTGGGAGCTGAAGTCCACAGGTCCTGAAAGAGGGATAGTTTGCCCACCCCTGACCTAGCCATTGACGTAGCATTTTCAAGTCTACTGTTGTGAATCAGTAGGAAAAGAGAGCCAGGTTAGAAATCAGGAGACTGTGAGTTCTAGTCCTGTTTAGCCATGAAAGCTGGCTGGGTAACTTTGGGCCAATCACTCTCTCTTAATCTCATTCACCTCACAGGGATGAGGAAAATATTAAGAGGGAGGAATATTAGGTATGTTCATAGCCTTGAGTTATTTCTAAACTTTCTAAAAATGGGAATACATCTAATAATAATAATAAAATGTGTGGCAGATGGGAACTTCCCTCTGAGTCCATCAAAGAGGTAGCATTTTCTTACCATTAATGTCTGCTGGGTTTGCCTAGACCAGGGGTATCAAACTCGATTTCATTGAGAGCCGCATCAGGGTTGTGTTTGACCTCAGGGGGCCAGCGTGGCCAGCTCGATGTCACTTGTGTCGGGGGCGACGTCACTCGTGGCGGCCCGAGTGTTCTGCCAGCAAAAACGGGCTCCCGAGCTCCATTTTCGGCTGCAACAGCTTCCTGCAATCCTCTACTGTGTGCAGCAGTAGTGGGTTCTAAAACCCTTTGCTACCGGTTCACGTGCGCGCGCAACACTTCTGTGCATGTGCAGAAGCCTCCCGGGCACGTGGGCAGAGCCTCCCACTTCCGGCGCTACCGGTTGGCAGAACCAGGCCGAACCGGGAGTAACCCACCGCTGGTGTGCAGCCCTCCCAAGTTCTGCTTTTCACTGGCAGAGGCACTGTAGTCTGGTTTCCAGGGCGGCCCCACGGGCCAGATCTAAGCACCCCTCAGGCCGGGCCTTGAGTTTGACACCCCTGGTCTAGTGGTTAGGACGTTGGCCTTGTCGACCGGAAGATCGGCAGTTCGAAACTCAAATACCATGTGACTGGATGAGCTCCTTTTTGGGGTGTGTGTGTGTCATGTTTATGTAGTGTATATTGGAGGTGGAGACCCTTTGAGAGCTGCATGCAACTAAATTTCATTTTAATGTATGCTGATTAGCGTACATTTAAAGTTCTTGCCCCAGTTCCTGAAAACCTAGCAGTTTGAAAGCATGCAAATGCAACTAGATAAATAGGTACCACTTCGGTGGGAAGGTAGCAGTGTTCATGAGCCTCGGTTTATAGTCATACCCCCCAAGTCAGACATCTTCCAAAAAGAGGGGAGGGGGGAATGGAACCAGGAAACTACATGACTGAACAGAATAAACCTTTGCCTTCAGTTTAATATTTCTAAAGATTTTTTTTTACTGTTTCTGCATTTCTAATTCCTCTTTCTGACACTTGTCCTTTCGGCAACAGCTCTCTGGCTCCAATGACGGCACCGTTTGTCTCTGGGATATGACAGCTAGCGAGTGTGTCCAGAAATTCTTGGGGCACCAAAGCCCAATCTGTGGTATTACAACTGAGGTAAGGGGATAGGCCAAAGGTATTTTCAAAAGATGATTCTTTCCTAAATATGTCTACCTCCCCTCCACAGTTTTTTCTCCTTCTCCAATTTTTTCTCCTTCTTCTGCAAGCAAAGGCATTTCATTGATTTCTGCGAAACAAAAACGAGAGATGGAAACTCAGAAAGGAAACCAGTGAGAACTCTGTAAAGAAGTGCAAAGAGTTTAGAATTGGGAATAACTTTTTGGGGGATTTGAAAGAGGCCATTTTGATCTCTCCAGAATTGATCCAATACTCTTTTGAGCTCAAAAAAGTTGTCCTGAGCTTGACGTGATCCCTTCGGGACCACCTCTTTCAAATTCAGAACAAGCCGTTTTGAGGTTCAAAACATTGTGGGCCCTTCTAGAACGCTGTCTCTCTGGATGGGGTGGAACAGAAAACAGCTTTGCATTCAAAGCCGTGTTTAGGGGGGAAAAAAACAAATCGCGTCTTGGAGAAGACTTGAAAAAAACACAGAGATAGGGATAAAAACATTTTAACCTGATGCTTTAATCTTTAAGGACTGAAATTGTTATTTGCAATTGGATTTGCTATTTTGTATAATCCTCACAGTTCCAGGTGTAAAAGTCAGCAAACAAATTGGATGGATGGATGGATGGTGTTATGTTGTATCTAGCTCACTGTTGTGAGCCGCCCAGAGTCTCTGTGGAGTGGGCGGCATACAAATGCAACTAATAAATAATAAATAATAAATAGCTCAACCAAAAGCATCTTCACAAGAGTATAAGGCAGAGGTCTTCAAACTTGGCAACTTTAAGACTTGTGGACTTCAACTCCCAGAATTCTCGGATCTTGGGTCTTGGATCTTCTAGCTCAGAGGTCTTCAAACTTGGCAACTTTAAGACTTGTGGACTTCAACACCCAGAATTCTCCAGCCAGCTATACTGGCTGGAGAATTCTGGGAGTTGAAGTCCACAAGTCTTAAAGTTGGCAAGTTTGGGGACCCCTGCTTAGTATAACAAAAGTAATATCATCTTGGAAGCAGTATATTGAATATACTGTGCAGAAAGTAGTATTGTTATTGCTGATAACTAAATATGCAGGTAGTCCTCGACTTTCAACAGTTTGTTTAGTGACCATTTGAAGTTACAACGGCACTGAAAAAAGTGACTTACGACTATTTTTCCACAGTTATGACCATTGCAGCGTCTTCATGATCACATGATCAAAAATCAGACGCTCGGCAACTGACTCATATTTATGACGGTTGTCCAGTGTCCCCGGAGTCATGTGATCAGCTTTTGCAACCTTCTGACAAGCAAGGTGAATGGGGAAGCCAGATTCACTTAACAACCATGTTACTAATTTAACAACTGCAGTGATTCACTTAACAACTGTGGCAAGAAAGGTCATAAAATGGGTCAAAACTCAGTAACTGTCTCACTTAGCAACATAAATTTTGGGCTCAATTATGGTCGTAAGTCAAGGACTACCAGTGCTATTGTTATTATTTCCACCATTTAGTAGTAGAATTGGTACCGTAATTATTTCTGTTAACTGTGGTTAATTCATGGTAGATTCTTGTTAGTCTTTTGATTCTTTTTCCTCATTTTAGCTATCTACTCCTACCTTATTTAATTGGCGCATTAGTTTCTAAATGAGCTCGGATGTGGGACATCAGTTCTCAGCATATCCAACTAGCATTCTGGTGGAGTCTTCTGAGAATTGTATTTCTGCACCGCTCTGAAGCCCGTTGGTAAAATTTACTCTCTGTTGCAGCCAGCTACAAGACTGGTTTTTTTTTTTTTTTTGGGGGGGGGGGGGTTGGAATTTTTTTTATTTTTTTCTGCACCATTTCCATACATATATCAATGCATATACCTTAAATTATATCAATAATATACACAATTACACATTTTTATCCAATCGTTCTAAAACCGATCTCCTATTTTGCACCTATTTTATGTTACTGTTCATCAGTCTGTTATTCTTCATTTCTTTACACTCCCCTCCCTCTTATCTCCATCTCTTCCCTCTACCTTCTTACTCCTTCTCTCCCCCTTTCTACTTCCCTCCACTCCATCTCCTCTCCACTCACCTTTCTACTTCCTCTTCCTCCTTCTTTACCTTTCCCAGAGTGATTCTTATCATAGTCCATCTCATATTTAACAGACTGATACCTTATTACATTTTAAAACTGTCGGTGTCTCTTCCAGATTTATCATTTTTAAATCATTTCTATACAAACAATTCATTATTTTGGGTATATGCTATTTATCTAATGCTACCTCCTCAAAACCTAATTTTGACATCTGGGTCTACCACCATTCATTCTTTATTTTCTTCTTTTATTATCATTCTAGTTTTATTTCTATATATATTCATTTTCTATCCAATCATAAAATTTCACCCTTACATTATAAAATTCTGTGTCTTCTTTGTCTTTAATTTTCATTGTTAATCTATTCATCTCTGTAAAGCCCAAGGTTTTCTTAATCACTTCTCCTTCAGAAGGGATTTTTGTTGCTTTCCATTTTTGTGCAAATACAATTCTAGCTGCTGTAATCACATGAACAATTAGATATGTGTCTTCCTTGTTAAATTTTTCTGGTAAAATACCCAACAAAAATGTTTTCTGGTTTTAGTCCTATACTTTGTTTCACTATTTTTTCCAACCATTTTTGAATCTGACTTTGGCTTCTGCACATCTGCAAGACTTTTTGGGTGTTCCCAGCCATTCCCACAGTTGCTACAAACACACATCATGACTGTAACTATGCCTGACCATGCTTCTTGTTTTATTCCTCTGAACTCTTCCCTTTCTGGATCCTTGCACAGAAAGAACATGTCATTTCCATGGGCAGAGATGGGCTGCTGATAACATGGAACCTCCAGGGAGTGGAAGAAACTCGGTTCTTCGCTCACCCGAGTCAGACCAACCATTGCACTGGCTTCAGGGATCCATGTAAGAGATTTCTTGGCACTGTTTTGCAAAAACGTTGTTCTGTTTTGGGAAGACAGGGATTGGGGAGGATGTGAAAGTCCTACCTGCATTGTTTACCCTGTAATGCAAATGAATCTTTGGTTGTGTATATTTTTATATCGGAGTTTAATTTTGATAGAGGTGATGCTTCAGTTTGCGAACAGATACATTAAAACGTACTTAAATTTGTTTTTTTAATTGAAAAGTTTTATAAGTAGTACAAATACATTTTTCCCCACCCCTTCCCCCCTCCCTCCCCTTGCCCTCCCCCTCCCTCTCCCTCACCCCCCTCCTAGACTTCCCAGAACAAACCACAGGGTATAGTATTTATAAACATAAAACTAGAATATACTAACAAATTGTTGACTTCAAAATCTCTCTAAATCTTTAACTCCTTATAGCTCGAAACCCTTTAAATTTAAACTAAGAATTAAAAATACTTCATTCATAAGCTATTTGAATCTTCTTGGTCTGGTACTTGTTTTGAATATAGTCAATCCATCTTCTCCATTCCAATATATATCTTTCGCTTGAGTGGTCTTTAAAATATGATGAAATTTTTGCCATCTCTGCCAAATGCACGACTTTTAGTATCCATTCCGCAATGGTAGGTGGGTCTTCCTTCTTCCAATACTGTGCCACTAGCAGCCTGGCAGCTGTTATTAAATTCAAAACCAACTTAGTCTCTATTACAGTACAGTCCGTAATTATTCCCAGCAAAAAAAACCTGTGGTGTAAACGTACTTAAATTTGGACGGGCCATCTTCCCTTAAGCTCAGAGACACAGAGACACAAACATTACATTTTGATCTAGTGGTTGGATCTAATGGTTAATGCACTGTGCTAGAAACAGGAGGCCGTGAGTTCTAGTCCCACTTTAGGCATGAAAGCTGGCTGGGAGACTTCAGGCCAGTCTCTCTCAGCCCATCTCACCTCACAGGGTTATTGTTGTGGGGAAAATAGGAAGAGAAAAGTGTGTTGGATATATTCGCCGCCTTGAGTTATTTGTAAAAATAATAACTCAAGGACAGAAATAAATAAATAATCTTGCAGTGAAGTCGAAGTATTAAAGGAATTAAACAGGAAACTTTGCCACAGAGCAGGGGTATCAAACTTGATTTCTTTGAGGGCCACATCAGGGTCATGTTTGACCTTGGGGAGGTGGAGTGGGCGTTGCCAGGGTGGGCGTGGCCAGCTCTACATCACTTGTGTTGGGTGCACCTGTAGTGACTAAGTGCTAAAGCAGGACTTCCCGTCAAACCCTCCCTCCCTCATTATAATCTCCCTTCCTTCCTTCCTTCCTTCCTTCCTTCCTTCCTTCCTTCCTTCCTTCCTTCCTTCCTTCCTTCCTTCCTTCCTTCCTTCCTTCCTTCCTTCCTTCCTTCCCTCTTCATTCTCCTTTCTCCTTCCTTCACCTCTTCCCTTATTTTTCCTTCCTTGCTCTCTTCCCATCTTCCCTTCTTTTTCTTTGTCTTTCCTGTTTCCCTTTCTCCTTTCCTGTCCCTTTTTGCATGCTCAAATGCAAAAGAAGAAGCATTTCTCCTTTTGTTCTCTCTTTAGTTTGTTCTGCTAGCCCTCTGCCAGCAAAAACGGAGCTTGGGAGGGCCGCATGTTTCATTTTTCCTGGCAGAGGCACCACAGGCCGGTCCTTTGCTGTTTCCAGGCAAGCCCCGAGGGGCAGATCTAATCATGCCGCGGGCCACATCCCGCCCGCAGGCCTTGAGTTTGACTCCTGTGTCATAGAGTATTTGGATGTGCCTTTCCCATAGGTTACTCTCTATAGAGTTGGTATGAAAAGCTTCTGTTTCTATCCTCCGCAGGGCAGAAAGACTTTATGTTGGCTGCAGCCGGTGCTGATGGCACTGTGAAAATTTGGAGACCCTTGACGGTAAGAAAGGAGGGGAAATTTTTTTTTTCTTTTCTTTTAAAGAACTGTGGTAGTTGCGCAGTACGAATAATAGGGATCAGTTCTTCCAGGCAATTTGAAATAAAATTAGATTACAACTTGAGAGTTGTAATGTTGATGCATTAGAAAATATTGGTTGAAATGCCAGAATTTAGTTTTACTGGTGTTGGATTTTTATTTTTCTTGTCATCCCCCCAAAGTTAAGTTACTTAAGGTGAGTGACCACATAAATCATATAAATGCTGATGTAAACATTTATTTTTCTCCAGTTTTTCACTTGCATAAGAGTTATCATGCCTTTGATCACGTGCCTTTTATTAACTCCTTTCTGGTTATTTGCAGATCGAACAGCCTCAAGTCCTTTTCGGACACTCTGCTTCTGTCTGTGCGGCTGCTGCTACCCCATCGTCTTTCCTGACCATCTCCAAAGACAAGACAGCCCGCATATGGGCAGTCCCTAAAAACAATGGTAAATAGATGGGTGTCATGATCCCGACTAACAAACCCAAGCAAATCAGAACTCTGAGGCTGAAGTCTTCCTCTAAGAACTTCTTTATTGGGTACATCGTATCAGCACAATCAAATGGAAAACCAACTCTAAATGTTTCCCGAGATTTCAGTATAATTAAAATAGGAAATAACTCCCTCTCCAACTATCTCAGGTCACATTGGCCAATTAGGTTAATTGGCGGGCTCTCCAGGCACTCCTCCCCATCTCTATTTTCCCCCTGTAGAGATGACCTTGGTTCCCATGAGAAAGTTCTGTGTTTAGTCTAACAACACATTTCATCCTCCTTCCCCCCCTCCCCACTCTGTGTGGCAACTGAGGAATAGAGAAATGTCTTCTGCCAGGTGTGATTCAAAGTTGACAGTCGGATCTCCCCTAGTGACTGAGAAATACCTGAAAAATATCAGATATACTGTAGAACAAGAAATAGAGGCAGAAAGGTAGGAAAGGGGTGTGAAGCAGGACCTGACTATCAGTTGTCCTCAACAATCACTATTGAGCCAAAATTTTCTGTTACTAAGCAAGACAGTTATTAAGCGAGGTTTGCCCCATTTTACAACCTTTCTTGCCACTGTTGTTAAGTGAATCACTGCTGTTGTTAACACGGTTGTTCAGTGAATCTGGCATTGACTTCTCAAAAGGTCACAAAAGGCTATCACACGACTCCAGGGCAATGCAACCGTCATAAATATGAGCCAGTTGCCAAGTGTCTGAATTTTGATCACGTGACCACGGGGATGCTGCAACAGTCATTAAGTGTGAAAGTAGCTTCACATTAAGTAGCTTTTTTCAGTGCCGTTGTAACTTTGAACGGTTATTAAAAGAATGGCTGTAAGTCAAGGACTACTTGGCAATTTTGTGTGGACTTCAATTCCCAGCATGCATGACCATAAAGAATTATGGAAAACAGGCAGGCCAGCAGTAATATCTACTCTCCACTCCAACAATACATCCCAAAGAAATTTGAAAGAAATTGTGTAGAAATGTGAAAATAAGGAGAGAAGAACAGCAAGCCGTAGTGATCCCATTAACAATGGTGGCAAAAACAGTTTGCAAAATAGGGCAAACCTCACTTCACAACTGTCTTGCTTAGCAAGTTTAAAATTTTAGGCTCAATTGTGGTCATAGGTTGAGGATTACAGTTGTCCTCAACTTACAACAGTTCATTTAATGACCATTCAAAGTTACAACAGCAAAAGTGACTTATGAACGTTTTTCAACCTTTGCAATCTTTGCAACATTTCCCCATGATCACGTGATCAAAATTCAGACGCTTGGTAACTGGTTCACATTTATGACCATTGCTGCGTCCCAAGGTCATGTGATTCCCCTTTTGCGACCTTCTAACAAACAAAAAGTCAATGGGGAAGCCAGATTCACTTAACAACCAGGTGACCAACTTATCAACTGCGGAGATTCACTTAACAACTGTGTCAAGAAATGTTGTACAATGGGGCCAAACTCGCTTAACAAATTCTCACTTAACAACATAAATTTTGGGCTCAATTTTGATCGTAAGTCAAGGACTACCTGTAATCTCACCAAGCTCAAGGTTGACTCATCCTTCCATCTTTCCGAGGTCAGTAAAATGAAGACCCAAATTGTTGGGGGCAATAGGCTGACTCTATAAACCGCCTAGAGACTGCCGCTGACTGCAATTTGGCAGTTCAAATCTCACCAGGCTCAAGGTTGACTCATCCTTCCATCCTTCCAAGATGGGTAACATGAGGTCCCAGATTGTTGGGGGAAGTAGACTGACTCTGTAAACTGCCTAGAGAGGGATGTAAAGCACTGTGAAGCGGTATACAAGTCTAAGTGCTATTGCTATGTGCCAAGTGGTTAGAGTGCAGTACTGCAGGATACTTCTGCTGCCTGTTCTGCTGCCTGTCTGTTGCAGAAACTGCCTGTCTGCTGCCTGCAAGGTAGGCTCAAGGTTGACTCAGCCTTCCATCCTTCCGAGGTGGGTAAAATGAGGACTCAGATTGTTGGGCCAGTATGCCGACTGTATGTTTCCCTTCTCCATAACAGCTGATATGGAACACCTGCCTCCTCACCAGGGTGCTGTCACAGCTGTGGCTTGGTCGCCTGATGGGAACTTGGCTGCTTCCGGTGGAGAACACGGTGACCTGATTGTCTGGCAAGGAGGAGAGCTTTTGGGGATGGCAAAGGTAGGGCAGGTGTTCTGCACCTGTGTGCTCAAGTATATTTGGACCTTGGGAACAGCTCCTTTGGGGAACTTGGGGAAGGAAGTGCCAACAGATTCAGTGGCTGCTTTTAATTGGTGTCTGTTTTTTTTTTAAATCAACTTCCAGGTTGGCCCCCGGTGCATCAGTGCTCTCATGTTCCATTCTTCTCATACAATCCTTGTGGCTTGTGATGGGATCAGCCTTTGGGATATAAGTGACAGCATGCAGAAAGTCAAGGCAGTCAGGTAAGATGGGGCAAAGCAAAAATGGGGGTGACAGTCTATCCCTTTCTCTCCTGGTATTCTGTCCCCAGTTACAAACGTATCAAAAACACACTGAACAAACTTAGTTTAATTAATGAAACACTGCTAATAACTGGCTTAGAAGTGGCCAACACACAATCAAAAGAAGCAGTCCTTGCTTGGATCATTCAGCTGCTAATTCAGCTTCATTAGCAGCTGGCAGTAAGTTCAGTCAGTCTTAGCTCAAAACAAAAGCAATTAGTTCTGGTCCGAAGGCTTGGCCAAATGCCCAGGAGTTGGTCTTGATAAGATATCCAACACAGGGAAAATAGGACTTCACGATACAAGGCACGACAGAGAACCGTCTGAACTATTGTTTCCTGCAGCTTTCCAGATGCCTCTACTGTTCTTAAATAGACTAGGGGAGTGGCCAATTAACCCCCAGTCTTACTCCCGAGGAGACCTCCTCTGGAGTAAACCTTCCTGCCTCTTGGCAGCCCTGCATGCTGCCAAGAGGTGCTAGAGGTTCCAAAGGCCCTGGCTGCACAGGCTGCTGGCGGGCCACAACACCTGGATTCATACGTGGGTTGCTCCTTGGAGTCTGTTCAACCCCAACAGCAACTGCTGTAAGAAGCAGAAAGATTCTCCATAGTCTTTTTACTCAAAACAGGCAATCCTCGACTTACAACCGTTCACTTAGTGATTATTCAAAGCTACAGCGGTACTGAAAAAAAGTGACTTACGAATGTTTTTCACACTACTGTTACAGCATCACCATGCAGGAGTGGGTTCTACTTACCTTCCCCACCAGTTTGCATCGCAACAGAAGTGCACGTTTTGCACATTCGCGCATGCTTCACTCACGCACATGCGCATCCCTTCCTGGAAAATAATAAAAAAATAGTTTCTGCGCATGCGCAGAAACAAAAATTAGCTTCTGCACATGCGCAGAAGCAAAATCAAAGATGGCGTCACCCGCAGATCGGCACCAACAGAACTGGTTCCGTGACGTCATCACCAGTTTACTAATGGTTCTAAAGAACTGGTTAGAACCGGTAGGAACCCACCTCTGCCCCCATGGTCATGTGATCAAAATTCGGACGCTTGGCAACTGACTCATATTTATGACGGTCACAATGTCCCAGAGTCTTGTGATCCCCTTTTGCAACCTGACAAGCAAAGTCGATGGGGCAGCCAGATTCACTTAATAACCGTGTTACTAATTTAACAAGTGCAGCGATTCAGTTAACAACTCTGGCGAGAAAGTTTGTTAAACGGGGCCAAATTCACTTAACAAATGTCTCGGCAGCAGAAATTTTGGCCTCAATTGTGGTTGTAAGCCGAGGATTACCTGTACTCGGCTGTCCAGTAGTAAGATGATGAGACCCAGAAAGAGAAGAGCAATAAACATTATTAAAGGGGCTGGAGGCTAAATTGTATGATGAATGATTGAAGGAAGTAGGCATGTCTAGTCTAACAAAGAGAAGGGCTAAGGGTGATGTGATAGCAGTATTCCAGTACTTGAGGGGCTATCACAGAGAACAGAAGATAAACCTATTCTTCAAAGAATTTGAAGGCAGGACAAGAATTAGTGGATGGAAGCTCATTTAAAAGAGATCCAATCTAGAACTGAGGAGAAATTTCCTGACAATAACAATCAGTGGAAAGGCTTATGTCTGGAAGTTGTGACTGTTCCCTCATTGGAAGTTTTCAGGAAGAGATTGGACAGCCATTTGTCCAGAATGGTAGAGGACCTCTTGCTTAAAGAGCAGGCTGGACAAGGTCTCTTCAAACTGTATTATTCTACTACGGCCTCTGTCTTGCAGAAGACTCTCTTTGACATGAAGCAGGTAGTTCCAAGCAGAAGAAGGAGGAGGAGGAGGAGGAGGAGGAGGAGGAGGAGGAGGAGGAGGAGGAGGAGGAGGAGGAGGAGGAGGAGGAGGAGGAGGGAGGAAGAAGGAAGGAGGAAGGAGGAGGAAGAAGAAGAAGGAAGAAGAAGAAGAAGAAGAAGAAGAAGAAGAAGAAGAAGAAGAAGAAGAAGAAGAAGAAGAAGAAGAAGAAGAAGAAGAAGAAGAAGAAGAAGAAGAAGAAGAAGAAGAAGAAGTCTTGTATAAGGTTTTGTGGAATTCACAGCCACAGGATTTTAATACCAGAGGAGCAGTAGAACTATCAGGTAGATGGTTAGGAGTTAGAAGCACTCAGTTGCAGAGACAAAATGATCCAAGAAAGACTGAACAGTTTTTGTGGCTTGCTTGAACTGGTCCAAAACGGAAATTTGATGAGCTCAGTCTTCCCACTATGGCACTTGGGGGTTGTCAAAAGATAAGGCCAAGTGAGGATTTAGGGAACTGCAAATATTTCAAACTTCAAATATTTTGAAGATATAACAGAATAACAGAGTTGGAAGGGATCCTGGATGTCTTCTGGTCCAACCCCCTGCTCAAGCAGGAGACCCCATACTATTTCAGACAAATGGTTGTCCAATCTCTTCTTTAAAACTTCCAGTATTGGAGCACCCACAACTTCTGGAGGTAAGTCATTCCACTGATTAATTGTTCTAACTGCCAGGAAATTTCTTCTTAGTTTTAGGTTGCTTCTCTTTTTGATTAGTTTCCATTCATTGCTTGTGGTTCTGCCTGCAGGTGTTTTGGAGAATAGTTTGGCTCCCTCTTCTTTGTGGCAGCCCCTGAGATATTGGAATATCACTATCATGTCCCCCCTAGTCCTTCTTTTCATTAAACTAGACATACCCAGTTCCTGCAACTATTCTTCATATGTTTTAGCCTCCAGTCCCCTAATCATCTTTGTTGCTCTTCTCTTTCTAGAGTCTCAGCATATTTTTTTATATTCTGGTGATCAAAACCGGATGCAATATTCCAAGTGTGTTCTTTCCAAGGCATTATAAAGTGGTGCTAACACATCACATGATTTTGACTTTGATTTTGATAGAAGAATAGAATAGAATAGAATAGAATAGAATAGAATAGAATAGAATAGAATAGAATAGAATAGAATAGAATTCTTTATTGGTTAAGTGTGATTGGACACACAAGGAATTTGTCTTGGTGCATATGATCTCAGTGTACATAAAAGAAAAGATACATTCATCAAGAATCATAAGGTACAACACTTAATGATAGTCCGGGTACAAATAAGCAATCAAATCATATTAGGAACCAGTAAATATAAATTGTAAGGATTCAAGCAACAAAGTTACAGGCATTTGTGGGAGGAGATGGGTGATGGGGATGATGAGAAGATTAATAGTAGTGCAGACTTAGTAAACAGTTTGACAGTGTTGAGGGAATTATTTGTTTAGCAGAGTGATGGCGTTCGGGAAAAAGCTGTTCTTGTGTCTAGTTGTTCTTGTGTGTAGTGCCCTATAGCGTCGTTTTGAGGGTAGGAGTTGAAACAGTTACGTTACATTGAGTAATGTTACATTGAGAAAGGGCAAACTGGACAGATCCTTGGTTTGATCTTGCTGGACATATCTCCTGCCCAGCTGATTCAAGAGACTGCCTATAGTAGATAGTTCCTGTCATTTGTTGAGTCGTATTGAGCCTGTTCTTCACCCATCAGTTGCATTCCTACAACTCTCTTTAGCTAGTTGTCTTTTCCATCTTGCTTAGCTTGACGCATAGGAGAATCTTGTGGCAAACCAAAGGCGTCTCTGTGCTGTGCATGGGGAAGCTCCCCACCTTGGGCGCTTCGGTTTGTGGGCTGAGTGATGGACACTTGTTGGTTCTTCAACCTGGAGATGACACTTTCCAGAAGTTCACGTGAGTAAGATATCTGTGGATGGTGACGAGATGGAAGAAGGATTTGATTTCCTGGCTCTATCTAATTGTGACTTTCTCCTTGCAGAAATATGTTCCCATGTTGTTACTATAATTATAATGCTTTTGATGTATCCCCATCTGATGAAGAGCAGGAGGAGATCTTACATGTGTGGCACACCATGGAGAAACCGGGCTTGATGAAGATGGTGAGCCAGAGTGATGTGTCCAAATGAAAGTCTTTCCAAAGACCAAACCCTCAAGTTACTCCCACATCATGCTAAGCCATCGTTTTGATTTGTTTTGATTTGTCTCAAAATGTTGTAGAAACCCAGTGGTTGTCCCTTGTGAATCCACCCAGGTGTGGCTGCTTTAACAAAGCATGGCTTAGCACATTGGGTGACTTGATTACAGATTGTTAGAGTTGGAAGGGACCTTGTAGGTCATCTAGTCCAACCGCCCCCCCCCCCTGCTCAAGCAGGACTCCCTACACATTAGAGGATGGGAGGTGCTCCAAGCCCACAGATTTGGCATGGTTGTTAAATGAAATAAAATAATTGTTAAAGGAATTTATTTATTTGTGAGATTTATATATTGCCTTACAGTGCAAGCACTCTCTAAGCAGTTTACACCAGTAAGCAATGTATATTTATATTGCCCCCAACAATCTGGGTCCTCATTTTACCTACCTTGGAAGGATGGAAGGCTGAGTCAACCTTGAGCCAATGAGATTTGAACTGCTGACCTGCGGATCACAGTCAGCTAAAGTGGCCTGCAGTACTGCCTCTAACCGCTGCGCCACCTCGAATCCCAGTCTCTTCCCCCATTGACTTTGCTGGTGAGAAGCTGGCTGGGAAGATGGGAAGATCTTAAGTACAAGGACCGATCATAGGTCATTTTTTTTCAATGTTGTTGTAACTTTGAATGGTCAAACTTACGAAGTTCATTTAGTGACCATTCAAAGTTGCAATGGCACTAAAAAAAGGGACTTATGGCCGTTTTTCACAGTTGCGACCTTTGTAGCATCTACATGACCATGTGATCAAGATTCAAATGCTTGGCAACCCGTTCACATTTATGACCCGTTGCTGTGTCCCGAGGTCATGTGATCCCCTTTTGCGACCTCCTGACATGAGCAAAGTCAATGGAGAAGCCAGATTCACTTAACAACTGGGTTAACTACCTTATTAACTGCAGCTATTCACTTAACAACTGAGGCAAGAAAGCAGAGGTGGGTTCCTCCCAGTTCGGACCGGTTCGTCCAAACTGGTAGCGACCCACTGGTGACATTACGATAAAGTCACTGAACCAATTCGGTCAGTGCCGGTCCGTGGGCGCCGCCATCTTTTTTTTGAATTTTTTTTAAAAAATTATTTCTTCTGAGCATGTGCAGAAGCCAAGTTTCAGGCACTGTACATATGGTCGCCATCTTGTTTTTGGCTTTTATTTATTTTTAAAATTTTTTTTAAATTTTATTTTTTTCTTCTGAGTATGTGCAGAAGCTAAGTTTCCGGCACTTTGCATGCGGTCGCCATCTTGTTTTCGGCTTTATTTATTTATTTATAATTTTTATTTTATTTTTTTCTTCTGAGTATGTGCGGAAGCCAAATTTCCAGCACTGTGCATGCGGTCGCCATCTTGTTTTTGGCTTTTTTAATTTTTTTAATTAATTTTTAAATTTTATTTTTTTCTTCTGAGCATGTGCAGAAGCCAAGTTTCATGCTGTGCATGCGGTTGCCATCTTGTTTTTGGCTTTTTTTTATTTTATTTTTTTCTTCTGAGCATGTGCAGAAGCCAAGTTTCCGGCATTGTGCATGCGGTCGCCATCTTGTTATCGGCTTTATTTATTTATTTATTTATTTTCCTCCGGATTTTTCGGCACTGCCCACACGGCACGGGAGGAAGCGAACCGTCAGCGAGGTAAGTTAGAACCCACCCCTGCAAGAAAGGTCATAAAACGGGGGCAAAACTCACTTAACAGATGTCTCACTTAACAACATAAATTTTGGGCTCAATTGTGGTCGTACGTCAAGGACTGCCTGCTGTTGTTTGTACAGTTTAATTAATAGGGAATTTCGTTCGCCGCTACCTCAGTGGATTTTCAGTATCCGAGCTGGTCTTTCTCACCTTCGTTTTCATTTTGTGGTGCTTTTTCCTCCCCTAGAAATTGAGCGAGAATAAAAAGGCCGCAATCATTAAGGACATCAAGTGGACACCGAACAAGCCTTCTAGCTTTGTCACTGTTGCCAGGCTGGTCAAAGGTGAGGCTGTGCTGGTTTCTTTTTCCCTGAAGATTCTTTGAAAGAAAATCCATGCCCGATTTCTGTGGTTATGATAGAAGTAGAATAGATATTTCTAGCCTCCTGTGCAGAGAGCTTGGAGCAGGGGCGGGTTCCTGATTTTTTTACTACCACTCTGTGGGCATCGCTTATTTTGTGGGTGTGGCTTGCCAGCCATGTGACTGGGTGGGCGTGGCTTCTCGGACTGCTGAAGGGAGGGGAACTGAGATAGGTCCTGCTGCCCATTCCCCCTCCCCTCAGCAGCTCGAGAAGCCTCAAACGTGCGAAAATGCCTAGGATCATCACCGCACGTTCGTGGCTTCTCGGACTGCTGAAGGGAGGGGAATGGAGATAGCTCCTGCCGCCCATTCTTTCAGCATCTCACACGCTCCCTCAGCCATCCTCCCCTGCTTGGACTCACTGTGGGGTAGGAAGGCAGCGCATGAGCAGTGCCGGAAACTCAGCTTCTGGGCATGCAGAGAAGAAAATTTTAAAAAATAAATAATTTTTTTTTAAAAAAATGGCTCTGCCCAGGCACCGGCAACTGACTGCACTGGTACTGTGACATCACCAGCAGGCCGCTACCGGTGCTATAGAGTGGACCGCACTGGTAGGAACCCACCACTGGCTTGGAGCTATGTATTTGTTGTTTATTTAAGAAAAACTCAGAGGGGTCTGTGTTGAACTGAACAGATACAAATGTACAGTAAAACCTCTGGTAGGTGGGTTTTCCTTGGATTTAATAATGGGTTGGTTAATTTCATAGGATCCAATAATAGGATTGGCAAAGAGAATCTGGCACGGACCTCAGAGAAAAGGGTCCCCGATTTGGTAAAGGGATGAGAGACAAACTCGGTACACAAAGGGATGTGAGACAACTAGATAGATCATTTTAAATCCTGTCCCCCCCCTTTTTTTTTCTTTTGGAAGACAAATTATTATTATATGGGGACACAGAAGGATTTCTCTGGAGTCAGACTGCGCAAATAGAGGAGGAAGAGCAGGAGGAGGAACAAACGGAGACGGAGGATGAAGACGAGGATGAAGATGAAGAAAAAGAAAAAGAAGAGAAGGAAACGGAGGCGGAAGTAGAGAAGGAAGAGGAAGCAGAGGAGGAACTGGAGAAAGAAGAGGAAGAGGAAGAAGAGGAAGACGCATCTAAGGACTGGCAAAAGAGGAAGGTGAGACAGGTTCAGAAAAATGGCTGCTCATCTCTCCTTGGTTACACCATGTGAGCAAGAATTATGTCAGTTCAGTCAACTGATTGACAAAACTATTGTTCCTATTTACTGAGTCCCTTTCCATGTTTCTGGAGGGAATGACTCACTTCCAGGCCTTATTCAAAGTCCATTCTCCTTCACATATCAATACCAGTTACTAGAGCCAATCTGGGTTGGAGACCGGGAGCCAGAGGTTTAGTCTTCCAAGCCATATCTTCAATAACTTCTCTCTCACCATAATGTGTGTTTTGGGTTATTCTATGCATAGTATTTATGTGATGCCTGACTTATGTGTGACTTTTTAGTTGTTGAGGTGTTGATGGCCAGTTATTAAGTTATTGGCTGTTGTTTCCTTGTGCTGCCAAGTTCTCGGCTCCTAAGGACCTGATAAAATCAGCACTCCTGTTGACTGTTTTCCAGGCTTAAATAATTTCCCTGGCTATTTTTGTACCTGCTCAGCCAACAATCTGAGTAGCTGCCAAATTGGATGTTATGTCCTTGTTCATTGCGATGTGAGGTTACCAATGAGTTCGGGTCTCCTCATCTGACCGCTGGCTTGTGTTCTTGCAGTCTGGTGGTTAGCTTCCCCCCATCTGTCCCAGTAGTGGCTTCTAAAACCCTTTGCTACCGGTTCGTGCGTGCAATGCAGAGGTGGGTTCCTGCCTGTTCCTGCCGGTACGGTTAATAGCTGTTGTTCGGCGCAGAGCCGAAGGCGCTGCTGCCGTTTGCAGCGCGGGGGCTTTCCCCGGGCACTGCCGCCGCCCGCATGGATGCCGCCAATGGCGTTCTTTTGCCCTCTGCGCATGCAGAACGCTTCGCGCATGCACAGAGGGCAAAATAACGCAATTGGCGGCGTTCATACGGGCGGCGGCAGCGCCCGGGGAAAGCCCCCACGCTGCGAATGGCAGCAGCGTCTTCGGCTCTGCGCCGAACAACAGCTATTAACCGTACCGGCAGGAACCCACTACTGGTGCAATGCTTCTGCACATGCGCAGATAAAAGCATCCCGGGTGAGTGGATGGAGCCTCCCGCTACCGGCGGTACCGGTTCATCGAACCAGGAGCAACCCACTGCTGGTCTGTCATATATAGTCACAGGGGCAATCCATGCAGGGGATCATACCACTTACTGTTGTTCAACTAGGCCTGATGCAACGGCTAAAATTTATTCCGCCACATCTTCTTTCCTCCTTAGATCCACTGTGACAAAATTACGGCTTTGCATCTGGTGGGAGACAGGATTGTAACGGCATCCTGCGACCGGGATGTGAAGATTTGGGATGGCAGCACAATGAAACTGGTGAGTGTGTCTGAACGATGCGGGGCTGAAGTTAGGCAGATGTCGTCGCTGGCCTCACCTTGTTCTCCCTCAATGAGAACAAGTGTCATTTCCCCAACTGTCTTTTCCCACACATGCCAAATGCATTTGAAATACATTTGATAGCCAGAATGCGTGGATTAATCTAGAGATCCCTGCTTCCTACATAATTTGTTTATACAAAAAAAATCTATCTGCCAATAATACTGATTTTAGGACCAAGACTTGGATGAACTACTTACTGTATATGTTTCTAGTAATATAGGGCATGTAGCTATCCCTAGCCACCCCTCTTTAGCTAGACCAGTGTTTCTCAACCTTGGCAGTTTGAAGATGTGTGGACTTCAACTCCCAGAATTCCACAGCCAGCAACGCTGGCTGGGGAATTCTGGGAGTTGAAGTCCACACATCTTCAAACTGCCAAGGTTGAGAAACACTCAGCTAGACTCTATAGAGCAGTGTTTGTTTCTCAACCTGAACAACTTTAAGATGTCTGGGAGTTGAACTCCACACATCTTAAAAGTTCCCGAGGTTGAGAAACACTGCCATAGAGTGCATAAAAACGCTTTCAAGACTTTTTCTCACCATAATTAGAGTCTCTCTCCCTCCCAATGTTGCAAACCTATCCAATATTTTGCATTCTTCTGCTGATGTCTCTTTTCTTCTATTTCCCCCTCTTTGTCTTGGTTACAGATTGGCCAATTCCGATGCCGGGCCCCAGTTTCCTGTCTCCAGCCTTTCCCTGGCAAAGACTCTTCTGTCCTCCTAATGGTGGGAGATACTTTGGGCACTGTTTACTTTCTGGATTGGGACGGCCTTTGTGTGTGAGGAGCTTTTGAATGCCACTTCAGCCTCTTCTGTTCAGCAAATCTCAAGCATTGACATGTTGTTTCCTGTGAACAGAAAGTGGTTCCTATATTGCAGTTAATGGTGGCTTAATGATGACTAGACTTTAGATTCAGCCTTACAGTCAGGAGAAATAAAAATTCCAAACTCCGCTTGATGATCATAGCAGAGCTTGGATTGAATACCGTTTCCCCCAAAATAAGACATCCCCTAATAAGCCCAATCGGGCTTTTGAGTGGATGGCAATAAAGCCAAGCGCTTATTTCAGGGTTCAAAAAAAATAAAATAAGACAGGGTCTTATTTTCGGGGAAACATGGTACAATCACATGGTGTGCATGGGAATACATAAATTTATATGGAATTTAAAGAGATTTTTCACGTGAAATTTAAATGGAATTAAAATTAATTTTTCTTCGCTGCATGTAGTGTGTCTTTAGTCTTTTTCTTTTTACATATTTTTTTGCTTCCATCTCTCAATCCAAGCCGCCATTTTACTTTCTCTCGCTGAGTATTTGTGAGAACATTAAGAACATCCTATTATTTGGTTTATATATTACAGAGGAAGCTAAATATTATGAGAGATTATTTAAGGACTAGTTAAGGGAGACCTGGAATTTAAATTTGCTCATGGTTCAACTTACATAAGTCCTCAAGTTATGACAATTAGGACTGGAATTTCCGTTGCTAAGCAGGACGGTTATTAAGTGGTAGGTGCTGGATTTCAAAAACCTTTTTTTTACTGTAGTTTTATGTAAATCAGTGTAATTAAATTAATCACCTGGCTTCTCCGATTAACTTTGCTTGTTCGAAGCCAGCTGGGAAGGTTGCAGTTGGCGATCACATGACCTTCGGATTGCTGCAACCATAGTAACTACATGCTGGTTGCCCAGCACCTGAGTTTTGATCACGTGACCATGATAATGCTACAATGGTTGTGTGAGGGACGGTCGTAAGTCATTTTCTGTGTTGTTGTAACTGAACAGTCACAAAGCGAATTGTTGGAAGTCGACGACTGCCTGCTACATTCCATATCTCTTAATAGTCACCGAAGAGTTATTCAGATTTTTACTGTCCATATCCAGAAGCTCTAAATTAATAAGAGTTTCACCTGGACTTTCTTAAACCATGTATACCTGCCTGGTTTCTAGTGACACTTCTGTAAATCCTTTTGGAGGAAGGATAGGGTTCAAATGTACTACAAATAATACATCCAATATTCGGGGTTCCTGCTTCCAGATGAAAAATCAGAGTTAAGAGTAATTTTGAGGTACATTCACCATTCCATGCATGAACTGAGCAGCTAGTTTGATATGATCTAGGCCCGTGATGCTGACACGCGAGCCGTTGCCCTAGCTCAGCTCCAGCGTGCATGTGCGTGCCGGCCAGCTGATTTTCGGCTTCCACGGAGGCTCTGGGAGGACGTTTCGGCCTCTGGAGGATCTCTCGTGGGGGCCTAGGGAGGCTGTTTTTGCCCTCCCCAGGCTCCAGGGAAACCTCTGGAGGCTGGGGAGGGCGAAAAAAGGGCCTACCAGGCCCACCGGAAATCGGGAAACAGGCACAGGCGGGGGGCGGGTCATGCATGCATGCGGGAGGGGACGGGGCAGTGCAGGCGGTTACGCGCGCATGCGCAGGGATGTATGTGGGAAAACATTGAATTATGGGTGTGGGCATGCGCGCACGCATGATAGTGCACCCGAGGAAAAAAAGGTTCACCCTCACTGATCTAGGCCCAGAATGAAATGGGTTTTGGTTGGTTTGGGCAGAAGTGAATTGGGTGAGCAGGACATCAGCAGTGGATTAGAAGGGAGGGAACATTCTTGAGTTGATGGTCTGTGCTCCAGATTTTGTTTAACTCAAAACCCAGAAAGTCCAAAGCATTAAATTAAATTCTACTCATTGTCTCTGCAGATTCTCAGTCATCCAGATCATGGTTGCTCCAAGTCTGTTTTTCAAAAGGCCACTGGGCTTTGTTTTTCCATGAAGACATTTCGCTTCTCATCCAAGAAGCTTCTTCAGTTCTGACTGAATGGTGAAGGGTGGATTTATATTCCTTGCAGTTAATCCTTCCATCTTCCACCATTCAATCAGAATTGAAAAAGCTCCTTGGATGAGAAGCAAAATAAAAAAAGCATCTTTGGGACAACTGTAATGTACCGGAAGGCCACTAGGGGCCGCTCTAGGAGCGCCTGGCAAGCTATACAGCAACAACAGTGGCTGATCTAAAACAGTTTGGATAATCCTGAAGTTTCAAAACATTTTATGCATCTGCATAGTGAATATTTGGTCTACTAGAGAAGGGAGGGCTATGCTAAACAAAAATACAAATTCCACTAATTAAAAGATACAAAGAAATGTTCTTATTTTCCTCCATCAAGTCCAAAGTCATTGAAATACACCAAAGAACAGAGTGACCATTTATTCCTTTATTTTACAAAAATGTCAAGCAATTGCTGTGTTTCTACCGAAACTAATCTGCAGATCGTCCAAGAAAAAATAATGCCCAACTAGAAACCCTGAGGATTAGCTTTCCTTCACGGCATCGTTTCTGTCATTCAGGAGCCAACTTCGTAGCAGAAATGTAAATGAAAAAGCAGAAGTTTTCTAACTGCACAACAGAGTCGGTTTCAGGAGCTGACCTCTTCAGCCTCTCGGGTAGAAAAGCAACCACCAAAAGAGAACCATCTGTGCTTCAAGATGTCATTCTTGCGCCAGTCTTTCTCACCATTTTTCCCCCGTTCACCAAAGCTGTGTAAAATTGAAGCGCACCTTGAGAAGGTACTTCATACGCACCTGCCGGGGGTCATAGACAATGAATTCGTTGTAATTCAGGGTGTAGCCATGGGAGTTTTCTATCCCGGTTTCTTTAGCTGGGCCCATGGGAACAGTTGCACCATGCCTGTGCAGGAAGAGACAAACCCATTATGTCGATTCCCTCAGATATTGCCACCGTTCCACCCACCGTTCTGCAAAGTTTTAAAAGGAGAAAACACTAATTTTGTGTAATTAAAGTTAAGATCCCACCATGCCAATGGCTAGCATTAAGATATCCAACCATATAGTTTCTACTTGGACATCAAGACTGAAATCAAGTATTTTTATACATTTTTGAAACACAGCCTTTCTTCTTTAAATAAAGGGGCATTTTGCCTGACCACAATGACTTAAAAGTTCACGAAAGAGCTGCGAGCTCTCACAAAGCTACAGAAATCGGGATAAAATGTGAGAAGTTTGAATTGAATAGTTAAGGCACCTAGTTAAAAACCAGGAGATGGTGAGTTCTAGTACTGCCTTAGGCATGAAAGCCGGCTGGGTGACTTTGGGCCAGTCACTCTCTCTGAACTCAACCAACCTCATATTGGGGTGGTTGTGGGGAAAATAGGAGGAGGAAGAAATATTAGGTATGTACATTGCCTGGAGTTATTTTTAATAACAAAGGCAGGAAATAAATATATTCTACCTACCGTATTTTTCGGAGTATAAGACGCACCTTAGTTTTTGGGGAGGAAAATAGGGGAAAACAATCTGCCTACCAGGTATTCATCTGGCTAGCATCCTTAGTCTGGTCAGCTTCAGCACATTATTTTATCCCCTGGTTAGGACTTAAAAAAACCTTCTTCTGAGAGAGTAACAATGAAAGAGCCTGCAAGCCAGTAAGAGCTGGGAAGATAGTTAGCACCTGGTTAGGGCTAGAAAAAAACTTATTCGGAACAAGTAGAGCAATGAAAAAAAACCTGCAAAGACTTAGGGCTGGAAAAACATTCTTCAGAGAAAGTAACAATGAAAAAGCCTGCAAGCCGGTAAGAGCTGGGAAGATCCGTTAGCACCTAGTTAGGGCTGGAAAAAAGCTACATTCGAAGTATAAGATGCACCCAAATTTTCAGCCACTTTTAGAGAGGAAAAAGGTGCGTCTTATACTCCAAAAAATACGGTACATTATCTTTTTTCTTTGTAGTGCCAATTTGCATTTCCTCAGGAATACAGCAGGGAAGAAGCTTGTGCATCTCACTTCATCTCTTCTTAAAACCAAATCTCAGCATTGTTTCCATCCCTCTAATTCAGAGGTGGGAAATAATGGCCCTTTATGACTTCAGGACTTCAACTCCCAGAATTCCTGAGTCAGCATGGCTGGCTCAGGAATCCTGGGAGTCGAAGTCCAAGTCTCTTAAAGTGGCATGGTTAAGAAACACTGGTCCAACTCTATCTTTGAATGCATAAATCGACACCAGTCATAACAGACTAAATGATGTGGGAGTGTCATACCCATCTTCCCAGGTTAGGGGAAACTAAGTAGTAATTTTTCATCCCCGGCTGATTCCTTTCAGTCATCCCAAACTCACAGAGAAACACAACCGGCTGGAGCAAGCTTGCCAAGGCCTTTGGTACTGTGTTTGTTGACTGGTAGTTTTTCTGCTTCTGGATTGGCCTCCAACAGTTCAATGCATTCTCCTAGAGCAACCTGTAAACAAATACAGAACTTAAGTGCTGACTCACATATATCCCATAGATTCTGTTTCATAGATAAATAGGGGAGGGGAAGTACAGCCGAGGTGCCAGCAAAAAACAAAAACCAGGAAGCCACAGAGCCAGGCTACATCTAGATGGTTAGATGCAAATCTGTAATTATTATCTCAAACCAAACCCAGAGAACAACAGAGTTGGAGCAGACCAATGGTGGGTTCTTACTGGTGCGGTACAGTGCATAGCTCCGGTAGGGGGGGGGCGATTGTGCAATTTGCACGCGACCGCTCCAGTGCCATCTTTGCCGGTCCATCACGTGCATAGCCATCTTTTTAAAAGATTTTTTGGGCTTTTTTGCTTCCGCGCATGCGCAGAAGCAAAATCTCGCTGAAATCTTGCGCATACACGCATCCCCTCACGAGATTTTGGCAAGATTTTGCTTCTGCACATGCGAAGCAAAACCGTGCGAGGGGGCACGTGCGCATAGCGAGCGCACATGCACACGAAACGTGGAGATGCGCGCGCAGCGCACCGGTAGCGACGGAGGAGCAAGCCGCCCCTGGAGCAGACCCCAATTTTAAGTTGATAGAATACAACTTTATCCCCTAGTTTATATATTCAACTAGTACTATTAAACTATAAGGCGGTTATCAACATTGGATAACAGCAGAAGAATTGTAATCAAAGTATATCGATCCCCTCTTTTTGTTAAAAAGGTTTCTGACAATGTGCTTGATTTAATTTCTATTCCAAAGAGTTACCTAAATTATGAATGTGACTACTGTCAGAAATCTTCAAAATAAAGGGATAATCAACTTTGTTCCATTTTGTTAATTATCACAATTAAGCTAAACATCAAAATATATTTCACCTAGCAATGGGAAGAATTATTTGAAATGCTACAAAGCTGCATATTTCTATGGAAAATTATTTCATTAACCCATGTATTTTAAGTACAGCATAATCACAGAATAACAGAGTTGGAAGGGACCTTGGAGGTCTTCTAGTCCAACCCACTGCTCACGCAGGGGACCCTATACTATTTCAGACAAATGCATGTCCAATCTCTTAAAAACCTCCAGTGTTGGAGCACCCACAACTTCTGGATGTTCTACTGATTAACTGTTCTCACTATAGATAGTGACCACAATTGAGCCCAAAATTTATGTTGCTAAGCGAGACAGTTGTGAAGTGAGTTTTTGTCCCATTTTATGACTTTTCTTGTCATGGTTGTTAAGTGAATCACTGCAATTGTTAAAGTAGTAACACGATTGTTAAGTGAATCTGGCTTCCCCTTTGACTTTACTTGTCAGAAGGTCGCAAAAAGGATCCCCTGACCCCCGGAACACTGCAATCGTCATAAATGTGAGTCAGTTGTCAAGTATCTGAATGTAAATCACGTGATCACGAAGATGCTGCAATGGTCCTAAGTGTGAAAAAGAGTCGCAAGTCACTTTTTTCAGTGCTGTTGTAACTTTGAACGGTCACTAAATGAACTGTTACAAGTCAAGGACTACCTGTATCAGGAAATTTCTCCTTAGTTCTAGGTTCAATCTTTTTGATAAGTTTTCATCCATTGCTTCTTGTCCTGCCTTCAGGTGCTTTGGAGAATAGGTTGACGCCCTCTTCTTTGTGGCAGATATTGGAACACTGCCATCATGCCACCCCCTAGTCCAGTGATGGCGAACCTTTTTTTCCTCGGGTGCCGAAAGTGCATGTGGGCGTGTTATCGCACATGCGCGAGTGCCCACACCTGTAATTCAATGCCTGGGGAGGGTGAAAACGGCCTCCCCCGCCCCCCGGAGGCCTTATGGAGGCCGGAAATGGCCCATTTCCCAACTTATGGTGGGCCCGGTAGGCCCATTTTTCATCCTCCCCAGGCTCCAGAGGCTTCCCTGGAGCCTGGGGAGGGCAAAAACGCCCTCCCCCGTCCCCCGGAGGCTCTCCGGAAGCTGAAAACTCCCTCCCAGAGCATCTGTGCGAGCCAAAAATCAGCTGACCGGCGCGCACATGCGTGCTGGAGCTGAGCTAGGTAACGGCTCGCGTGCCAGCAGACATGGCTCCGCGTGCCACCTGTGGCACACGTGCCATAGGTTTGCCATCACTGCCCTAGTCCTTTTTTTCATTAAAGTAAATATACCCAATTCCTGTAAATGTTTTTCGTGTTTTAGCTCCCACCAAGATATTATCTTACCTCTGACAGCAGGAGGAAGCCGACGTCTTTCTCGCGAGTGGCAAAACAGTAATTGGCGCTCTTAGAGGACATGTCCGCAAAGTAAATGCCTTTTCCAAACTGGGGGAAGATAAATAAGAAGAGGAAGAGACTCGAAACCTGACTGCTTCCCGAGTTGAGCGAATCCTGGGGTCATCGTAGAGACTCACCATGTAGCCTGTGACGGGCGCTTCTGGTGGCGCCACACGCAACCCCTGGCTCAAAATCCCCGCCCAGTTACCCAGGCGAGATCCGTGCCACAGCAGCATCCTGAAGAAGGGAAAAGGAGGATGAAAGATGCAATTCAGAATATAGCCCAAGGATAGGTTTCATTTCGCCCCATCAGCTCCCTTCTTACCTGTTGGACAGGTCAAAACGGAAGGCGGCTTCTGAGCATTTCTTGTTCACTTCGAAGGCCTCGAGCAGGGTCATTGTATAATCCTTGTGGGTAGGAGCATGGGTGGAGAGCAAGTAGCGCTCCAGCACCTGAAAAAGGACACGAAAGACTTAGAACTTAGAATAACTTCATTGTCGCTTTGAATGTACACTAACCGGCATACATTAAAATGAAATTTCGTTGCATACAGCTCTCAAAGGGTCGTCACCTCCAATATACACTTCAAAAACATGACAAAATAAACAAGTACAAAATTGTGCATATACCCACATATATTATATGACAGAGAGAATCACATTCGCACAAAATTGGAAAAAAGACAAAATCCCCTCGAACACTATGATTGTGAAAAAGGTGCTAGAATGTGCAGAAATGAGTAAACTTACTATGGAATTAAGAGAACGAGAGGAAACGGGGTACTATAAAATTTGGGATAGATGGTATGAGTGGCTCGAAAAGAAAAGTAAAATTAATGTGTGACTTAAAGAGAAATATGAAATATCATAAATGTTATAAAGAAGGAAAAGTGTGGTAGATGTAACCTTAAATCTTAATGGTTGTAAGATAATGTATATAATAGTACCGTATTTTTCGGAGTATAAGACGCACCTTAGTTTTTGGGGAGGAAAATAGGGGGGAAAAAATCTGCCTACCAGGTATTCATCTGGCTAGCATCCCTAGTCTGGTCAGCTTCAGCACATTATTTTATCCCCTGGTTAGGACTTAAAAAACCTTTTTCAGAGAGAGTAACAATGAAAGAGCCTGCAAGCCAGTAAGAGCTGGGAAGATCGTTAGCACCTGGTTAGGGCTAGAAAAAAAATTATTCAGAGCAAGTAGAGCAATGAAAAAAAACCTGCAAAGACTTAGGGCTGGAAAAACATTTTTCGGAGAGAGTAACAATGAAAAAGCCTGCAAGGTAAGAGCGGGGAAGATAGTTAGCGCCTAGTTAGGGCTGGAAAAAAAAGCTCCGAAAAAGCTACATTCAGAGTATAAGATGCACCCAAATTTTCAGCCACTTTTAGGGAGGAAAAAGGTGCGTCTTATACTCCGAAAAATATGGTATATAATGTGTATAATATATAATTATTAGCGAATAGCTAATAGAGTATACAATGAATAAGTAAAGATAGAAAATGCTTAATGCACAAAACACTAGCCACAATTAGGAAAATGCAGAATTGAGAAGGAAAATTCCGATGATATAAAGCTGTACTAGCGGAAGTATATTTTATGTATATGTGTTTTATATGTTTTTTTTCTTATGTTGTTTTGTGTTTTTTTAAATACTGTGTTGTTTCTAAATTTGGAAATTTCAATAAAAACTATTTTTAATATATGACACAGAGAAACAACACAGTCTAATTCGGATGTATACATGTGCATGGCGAGAGAAATGAATCTTGTGATTTTACCAGACAGATAGGGGATAGGGAACAAAGCTGTTACAGAATCTGGTAGTCCTGCTAGAAATACTTCAAAACCTCCTCTCAGAGGGGAGCAACAGAAACAGACCGTAAAGTGTGTGTGTGTGTGTGTGTGTGTGTGTGTGTGTGTGTGTGTGTGTCTAATAATGCTTTGAGCTCTAAGCACATAGCGCTTATAAGCACTATCCTGAATAACGGGAATCAGGCTTCCTGTAATCTTCTTGGCTGTCCTTACCACTCTGTGTATGCTGAGAGAAAGCAAGCTGAGATATAACCATCAGAAGGCCAAATCACAAAACTGTGTCTCACTTTGGCCATGTCATATGGGGGAATTCACTGGAGGAAAGAATTATATTTGGAAGAGTTAGCAGGAAACAGAAAGCAGGCCATCAAAGAACACGGTGAATGGACACCATCAAAGCTGGCACCAGCCAGAGCGTAGAAAAACTCAACAGTAGTACCGTGTTTTCCCCAAAATAAGACCCTGTCTTATATTTTTTTGACCCCCGAAATATGTCCCCCCCTTTCCCCAGAAAATAGTTGGGGGGCTTATTGGGGGGGGGCTTATTTCAGCGCATGCCATGAAAAGCTCTGTTGGGCTTAATATTAGGACATATCATATTTTCGGGGAAACACGGTAGTACAAGATCAGAAGATGTGGAGAGACCTGGCCCATAGAATTGCCAAGACTCAACTGAATGGAAAACATCAGCGGTGGGTTTCACATTTTGTTACCACCGGTTTGCCGCACATGTGCATGCTCGCTTCACATGCGCCTTCTGTGCATGCGCCCGGCCTTCCATGCATGCGCTTTGCTTGTATGCACACCTTCCGCACATGCGCCCGGCCTAAAAATGTGCCTAAATAGGATGGTATGGAGCCGGGGCAGATGGGTGGACCCACCCACGATTTTCACTACCGGTTCGGCTGAATACCACCTCTGGATAACATCATCATCATCATGTTCTTTCTTCCCTGGCTTATCCAGCTACACACCTGGAAAACATCGCTGCCCTTTTCCAAGGGTTGGAGTTGACAGTCGAGACTCCTGTAGCTCCGATCCAAAGGATGTTCCAGATCCAACTGTTCTGACTGCACATGTTTGATACCAATACGGATCTCACTGAGAGCCTTGAGATGGGAAAGAAAGTCAGCAGACAGCAGCTATCACACATCCAGGATTTTATAGGGCGGCGTTAATCTCAGGAGGAGCTAGATATCTGGATGGTGGCCTTCCAGGTGTGGTGGGAGTTAAGAGTCCAGAATACATGGAATTTGTCAGGTTGGGAAAAGCTTAGTTGAAAGTTACGACTATAATTGCAAGGCTCAATTACTGTCATAATTTGAGGACTATTTATTGTCCCATCTGCTTGAAAGAATATAAGCCTTGGAACTCTCAAAGCAGAGATGGGGAACTCTGGCCTTTTTATGTCTTGTGGACTCCATGCTGGATCAGGAATTCTGGGAGTTGAAGTCCACAGGTCCAAAGGGAGTTGAAGTCCAAAGGGCCATAGTTGCCCATCCCTGATGCAAAATTGTTAAGGTGAGAATAAATCTCATAGAGGCGATGTGGATCTTTTCTTGGAATTCAGACATTTAGAAAATAAAGCCGAGATTAAAGGTCTAATAGAAAATATTTATTTCGGTATAAAAACAATAAATTCTGAATAGTTACATTCTTGCTAAGGAAATGCGACCGTTCCGGTCAAGAGTCAAGTCAAAAAGAATAAATGGAGAATCAAGAATGCACACATGTGCATAAGATCACATCACGTGTCCTGCTTGCATTGGAATGTACCATAATATTAGGATAGGGATGCATCACCCTGCATAGACATACAATTGACAATGTTCACTACGTGACAAAAATAATTTAGGGATGACCTTGGTATGAAAGAACCATTAAAGAGGGACTTAGAGAAGCAATTTTAATTCAGAACTTAAAAAATACATGATAAACAAACTCAAGCCCACCTTGTTCTTAATTATTATAAGGAGGGACAGAAACTTGAAAAGATATTCAGGATTCTTATTATCCCGTACTGTAATAAAGCAGCACTACTGATATCCTGTGGCATTCTCTCTTGAAGAGCTGACATGTTTTTCACCTCATTTTCCACTTCAGCACAGAAACTGAAGAACTATTTATCCCCTTGATCCTAATAGTCAGAATGTCAACACCACCAACCTTCTCTCCTTGAGCAATTACCTCCAACAGCTGTGCCTTTTCTCGAAGTTCCTTTAATGTCTTTATTAGTGGTGGTGTTTTCAGCCTGAAAAGGAGAGGGAGAATGAGAGCAAACACTTTAAAAAAAAATTGCATTAAAAAGATGAATTGCCCATTGCTGAAGGTTCTCCTCAGAGAGGTATCTGCCCTTCAGAGATTGGGGAGGTAGCAACTACGAAGAGGATCTTTCCATGAGCACCAATTACAAAAAAACTCTTCAATCAAGGAGGCACATGGTTTGGTTTCCAGCCTCTGATTGGACCATCAAAATCTAGTGGCAAGATGTAAAGGACTGTGGGAATAACCTTGGGAGACAGAAGGAAGAGCTGGAGCCAGGGCAACAATCAGATAAGACAGTGATGGTGAACCTTTTTTTGGTTTGCATGCCAAAAGGGTGTGTGTGCGCATATGCTAGCGCGCGTGCCCACCCCCATTCCCTCCCCCCATGCATGCCCACCCCCCCGTGCTGCCCCCTGCGCATGCACACAATCCCCACTCCCGCGCATGCGCACAGGCCTCACTGAAGCCTGGGATGGTGAAAAAACTGCCAAACTGGAAGTTCGGAAAAATGGACTTCCGGTTTGCCTGTTGTGTTGTTTTTTGCACAGCACAAAGAGCAAACCGGAAGTCTGTTTTTCCAAACTTCCGGTTTTCCCGTTGGGCCGTTTTTCACACTCCGGGGCTTCAGGAAGCTTCCCTGAAGCCTCCGGAGTGCGAAAACAGCACAACGGGCAAACCGGAAGTCCGCTTTTTCAAACTTCCGGTTGACCCGTTGGGCCGTTTTTCGCACTCCGGGCTTCAGGGAAGCTTCCCTAAAGCCTCCGGAGGGTGAAACAGCCTTCCCCAAGGCTGAAAATCAGCTGGCCAGTGCGCACATGAACACTGGAGCTGACATAGGGCAATGTCTCGCATGCCCTCCGATATGGCTCCATGTGCCACCTGTGGCATACGTGCCATAGGTTCGCCATCACTGAGATAAGAGATATCTCAGGCATCAAAGGCAAAGGGATGGAGAAAGCATTGCAGAAGGGGCCCTCCCTAGTTTCTCTGGAACATACAAGGGAGGGTGGGGAGAAATGCTTTCAGGCTTGCAAAATCTGTTAGTGTAATCTTAGAGTAAAGGCACTGTTATTACTTATGGTTTTGGTTTCATGTCTGGGCCACCTCAAAGGGCTGGCACAAAATGGCTAATGTGCAGTACAGGTAGTCCTCAATTTTACAATTTTTCATTTAGTGACCATTCGAAGCTACGGCGGCACTGGAAAAAAGTGACTTATGACCATTTTTCACAGATATGATCATTGCAGCCTCCTCATGGTCACATGATCAAAATCCACACATTTAGCAAGTGGCGTGTATTTATGACGGTTGCCCTGTATCATGTGATCCCTTTTTTTGACCTTCTGACAAGCAAAGTCAATGGGGAAACCAGATTCACTTAACAGCCATGTTACTAACTTAACAACTGCAGCGATTCACTTAGCAACTGTGGCAAGAAAGGTCATACAATGGGGCAAAACTCACTTAACTGTCTCACTTAGCAACATAAATTTTGAGCTCATTTGTGGTCATAAGCTGAGGACTACCTGTATCCAATTTGGGGGTGGGGTGGGTTTCTTTCAAATTTAAGGATAGAAAGGAAAGTGGGATGAATGCTTCAGTTTCTGCCTCCCCAATGCTCTCAGATAGATGACCCCAAACTATGTCACATAGGGCTGTGGAATGCAGTGGTGGGAAGATTAGATTAATTCAGCAATAAATAACAAAAGGTTTGCAAGAACACTAGGATAAGGGAGCAGGAAGAAATCCCTCCAAATAGCTGCTACACAAAAAAAAGTTAAAAGAAAACCCAAAAGTGATTTCGTGACTCAGATTCAATTTATCAGGCTACATCGGACAAAATTTGGGAAGATAAAAACCAGGGAGAACCGACTTCCGGTTTGGCGTTCGGCTTCGACGGCGCTCCTTTTCAGGGCGCCTTTCCGACTCCCTGCCAAGCCGCCAGAACAGCTGTCTGGCGGCTTGGAATCTCTCTGCCCCGGACATAGGGGAGAGAGGAGAGCGTGGCAGGTGGGGTAGAGTCCCCCTAGCGCCCTAGGAGCCATCCAGGGGCACGAAGGGAAGGCTCCCCAGGTAGCCTGCCCCTAGCTCCGGGAGCCTGGAAACCTCCGCTTTTTGCGGAGCAAGAAGCCGAAGCCACCGCTGCTTCCAGAAGAGGATTCATAAATTTTTTTTTGTGATTTAAGGAAGCAGACAGAGAGAACCAGGGGCTTTGCTGGGCAAGTATGGATTTTTTTTCCTTTTTTCTAAACCCTCGGCTAACTCTTACTTCAAAAAAGAAACAAAGTAACATTTAACATGTAACAATATGGCGTTTGAGGAGGAGAAGTGAAAGTGATTTCCGTTTTGCTTGTGGTTTTTTTTTTAATGGAAACTCTTTGTTCTGAAAACTGGCTGTCCTTCTTATATTCTCTGATAATTGATAATTTTTTAAAAAATAAGGACTATTCGCCTTTGAAAGTGGAAAGTATTTTTTTTTTTAGAGATTTGGCTTTTTAAGGCGTTTTGAAGAAGTTGGGAAGAGAAGTGAAGGTGATTTTTGCTTTGTTTGTTTGTGGCTCTTTTTCTTATGGAAAATTATAACTTTGAAAACTGATTTTTTTTTTCTCTGTCTCCTGATTTTGGAAAGTAAAAAACTTCTTGTCTCTCACACTGGAAAGAATTTTATTTAGAGTTATGGCTTTTCTTTATACTTCTCTGGAAATATAAAAATGGTTTCAAGTTTGGAAAGATTGGTTTTTTTTTCTTCTGGCTTTTTCTCTTGTGGAAATTTTGAAAACTGACTTTCACTCTTTGTTCCGTGACTTTGGATTATAATAGCAACTGATAATTTTACTAAAATAAATAAATTATAAAAGACTATTTGCCCTGGAAATTGCAAGATTATTTTTTTTTTAAAGATTTGGCCCTCCTTTGCACTTCTTTGGAATTATAATAAAGAAGAAGTGAAAGTTATTTGTGTTTGGCTTGTGGTCTTTGGACTTTGGGAAACTTTTGAAATTGAAAACTGGTTTTTATTTTTGATTCTCAATTTTTGATTATAAAACAACTGATAGAGATTTGGCATTTTTAGTGTATTTTTTTTTTGAATTACAACAATGGCTTCAAAGTCTGGAATGATTGCTGTGAATAAAAGGCCCATTTATCCCTCTGCTTATACTTCTAAAATGCAACTTGCTACTGAGTCAACACCTCCACAAGCTTTGACATCGGAAAATTTATTAAATACTTTAAAGATTATGAAACAAGACTTAATTTTGGAATTTAATCAAAAAATTACTGAAATAGAAAAAAAAATGCAGGATGCTTTAAAGAATATGGAAAAGCAGCTACAGATGGATATGTTAGAGGTTTGCAAAGGTTTAGCAACAAATATTGATTTTTTGGAGGACTGTATTGAGACAAATAAACAAGCGTTGGCAACCTCGGTGGAATATATAAACAAATTTCAAAAGGACATTGTAAATTTTGAAACAGAGGTGTTGATGTCACAGTTTAGAAGAATGCAATTTGCTATAAGAGTAAGAGGGTTGAAGGAAGGTTTATATGATGATTTGAAAGGAAGAATGATTGAGGCCTTGGTACAAGTTTCTGGAATTTCTAAAGATGAGCTGGCTACACAAATTGAAAAGATATACAGGGTCAACTCGTGGTACGCAAAACAAAAACATTTACCAAGGGATATTGTTATATATTTTACCACAAGAGTTTTACGGAACAGAATTATTCAGGCGACGTTTAAGAACAATCTTCAGGTGAATGGTCAGGAATTTAGGATATGGAAAGAAATTCCCTCTAAAATGCTTAAATTAAGCTAGAAAAGAATTTACTTTTTTGATTGATGAACTCAAAAGATTGAATTTACAATATAAATGGGAAGCACCAACAGGAGTAACGGTGAAATTTTTGGAGAAAAGATACCGGCTGAATACGATAAACAAAGCTACCGAATTTTATGTTAATATTTTAAAGGCTGATATATCTAAAATTCCAGGAGAAAGACGTATGAATGTAGAAGAGGACAAGGAAGAAAAGTCATCCTTACCGGACCAAAATGAAATAGTTTCAAAGAGTCAAAGTGAACAGCAGAGCCAGAAAGATGTGGAAAAGGAGATGGAGCACTGGGATCAGATGGAAGATGAGCTGATAAATTCAAAATCATCAAGATACAAAAGGAGGCAACCAATAAGATATAAAGAGAAGTAGTGTTGATATGTATTAGATGGATGGAGATAATATAATTGTATTTTCTTCTTCTCCCTTTTTTTTAATTGTTGTTTCTTCTTTTTTCTCTCTCTTTTAACTTTTTTTTTCCTTTTAATAATTCTTTAAGAATTGGAATTTTTAATTTTTAATTAAAATTATTAAGTTATAAATTATCACAATTAGATTTTAAAATTTGTTTTAAAGGAAGGATTTTTTTTCTTCTGTTTTAGGTTTTTGTTTTTCTTTCTCTCTCCTCTAGGTTTTTATTATTATTATTATTATTATTATTATTATTATTATTATTATTATTATTATTATTATTATTATTATTATTATTATTATTATTATTATTATTATTATTATTATTATTATTATTATACAATTGTATCACAGCGGCCAGTTGTTTCGCCGGATTTGGCATTGATTACTAGTCGAGCCCCACCCAGGGGCCTAGGAAGTCGTAATGTATTTTCGAAATATACGTGCGGAACCGAGCAGTGCGGCTTTCTGCATTTGACTGATGGTGATTTTGTCGATTTTGAGCTGTTTTAAATGTAATTCCAGTGCTTTTGGGATAGCACCCAGTGTCCCAATCACTACTGGAATTACCACTGCTGGTTTGTGCCATAATCGTTGTATTTTGATTTTTAAGTCCTGGTATTTTGCGATTTTTTCGTGTTCCTTTTCATCGACCTTGCTATCTCCTGGTATTGCAATGTCAATTATAGTCACCTTGTTGTTCTCGACCAGCGTGATGTCTGGTGTATTATGCGCCAGTACCTTGTCTGTTTGTATACGAAAATCCCACAAGATCTTGACCATCTGATTTTCAGTGACTTTTTCAGGCTTGTGTTCCCACCAGTTTGTAGCAGTATGGATGTTATAACTTTTGCATAAATTCCAGTGGATCATTTGTGCAACAGAGTTGTGTCGTAATTTGTAATCAGTCTGCGCGATTTTCTTGCAGCAGCTGAGCACATGGGCTACAATTTCATCAGCTTCCTTGCATAATCTGCATTTAGCATCATTTGAAGATTTATCAATTTTAGCCTTTATGGCATTTGTACGAATTGCCTGTTCTTGTGCGGCCAGGATCAATGATTCTGTTTCTTTCTTTAAAGTACCAGATGTTAACCATAACCAAGTTTTTTCACTGTCCACTTTGTCTTTTATTTTTTCCAGAAATTGGCCATGTAATGCTTTATTTTGCCAACTCTCCATTCTTGATTTTATCACATTTTTTCTGTATTCTTGTTTCGTCTGTTGGACCTTCAGTAGATTTTTGTTCTTTACTTCAATTAATAGATGTTCTTGACTTTCTTTTAAATAATCCGCTAATGAATGCTTTTCTTCTTCAACTGTTTGCTTTACTTGTAGTAGTCCTCTGCCACCTGATTTTCTGGGCAGGTAAAGTCTATCAGTGTCACTACGTGGATGTAAACTGTAGTGCATTGTCATTAGTTTTCTGGTGTTTCGGTCCAAAATGTCCAAATCAGCTTGTGTCCAGTTAATTATACCAGCCGTGTATCTTATGACTGGTATTGCCCAGGTATTCATGGCCTTGATGGTGTTTCCACCATTTAATTTAGATTTCAAAATTTTCCTAACTCTGTTGGTGTACTCTCTTCTAATGATAGTTTTCACTTCTCCATGTCTGATGTTATCCAACTGCAGAATGCCCAGATATTTATAGGCTTCATTTTGATTGCATTTAATTAATTGGCCATTGGGCATTTCAATTCCGTCACATGTAGTGATTTTGCCCCTTTTCATAGATACAGTGGCACATTTTTCCATGCCAAACTGCATTGAGATATCTGTGCTGAATATTAGGACTGTGTTGGTCAGTGATTGGATTTCTATTTCTGACTTTCCATACAGTTTCAAATCATCCATATACAATAAATGTGAAATTTTTTCAGCGTCTTTGGCTATTTGGTATCCAAGTTTCATTTTTTTTAAGATTACTGATAGTGGGATCATTGCGATGATGAAGAGGAGGGGTGAAAGTGAATCTCCCTGAAAAATTGCTCTCTTGATATTAACCATTCCATAGTTCTCATTCCCTACTGCCAACACAGTTCTCCATTGTTTCATCGCTTTTTCAGTGAATGATGTAATATTTTTGCTGATGCCAATAGTTTCTAAGCATTTGATGATCCAGCTGTGTGGCAGTGAGTCGTACGCCTTTTTGTAATCAATCCAGACCATATTCAAGTTCGTTTTTCTGTTCTTACAGTTTTCTAGTATCATTTTGTCAATTAGGAGCTGATCTTTTGTGCCCCTGCTCCTTCTTTTGTTGCCTTTTTGCTCTACTGGCAAGATGTTATTTGTTTCCAAATAATCCATTATGTTATCTGCAATTATCCCGGTGAGTAATTTGAAGGTTGTTGGCAAGCATGTTTGCCAATTATTATTATTATTATTATTATTATTATTATTATTATTATTATTATTATTATTATTATTATTATTATTATTATTATTATTATTATTATTATTATTATTATTATTATTACCTTTAAGGATATCTTTTTATTATGAATTAACAAGTTGTTGTATAATAATATTATGTGGTTATGATGAAATTTAAAAGCTTTATTATTTAATATGTAGACACGTAATACTTTTTTAGTTTTACTTGAGCTAATAAGTTGTTGTGTAATAATATGTTGTTATGTGAAATTTAAAGGTATTATTATTTAATACTTTTTATTATGAATTTACAAGTTGTTGTATAATAATATGTTATGATGAAATTCAAAAGTTTTATTATTTAATATGTAGACACGTAATACTTTTTTAGTTTTATTTGAGCTAATAAGTTGTTTTATAATAATATGTTGTTATGATGAAATTTAAAGGTATTATTATTTAATATTTAGATATTAGCTACGTAAAACTTTCTCGGTTTTAGTTAATCATGAGATTATTACTATCATTAATGTTTTTTAAAGATTTAGTATTATTAATATTTTTCATAGGTGTAGAAAGTTGATTGAAAGGAGGAGGGAGAAACTGTTTTCCTTCCTTTGTATAACTTAGATTATAATTATAATTAATAATATATATTAATATATTTTTATTTTTTATTTTTTATTTTTTAGAATTATATTGGAAATAATATAAAATATAGAAATTTAATGATGTTAGCAATGTATAATTTGGAGTTGAGGGTTTTTTTTTCTTTTCTTTTCTGTAATTACTGATATTATGCCCTGTGTTCTCTCTGGGAAGTCTGGGGGGGAGGGAAGGGGGTGGGGGCGGGGAGAAAAATTAAAAAATGTTTGTACTCTGTACTAATAAAACTTTTTCAATAAAAAAAAAAAACAGGGAGAACCAATTAGGAATGGGAAGATTCTCCTTCCATGCGGGCTTTTTAAGGGACAGCTCTGATTTGTCTTTCATGAGATGGAAAAGCATCTCTCTTCTGTGGCCGGCTTAAACCAATAAGAACAGGGGTCCTCAAACTTGGCAACTTTAAGACTTGTGGACTTCAACTCCCAGAATTCCTCATCCAGCTTCGCTTTGCTGGCTGAGGAATTCTGGGAGTTGAAGTCCACAAGTCTTAAAGTTGCCAAGGTTGGAGACCCCTGAATAAGGAGGTGTCTAAGAGGTTGAATTTGGAGATTGGCCAGTTATACAGCAAGATCAAGAGGGAAAATTAGATGTGGGTCAGGATTGGTCTTTTGATTTATGGATTCTAAATATGAGTTGCACATTTGTGTGAATGTGTGCCTGTGTGTGAGTGACCTGTGGTCTGAACCAGCAGTTTCCGAAGCCCTTTCTAATAGTTTCTTTCCTTTCTTCAATTCCCCTCTGGTTGTTTACACTTGATATGCCTGATAAAAATTTACGAATTGGTATTGAATCTACGGCTCTCGATTCTGATTGAATTGAATCAAATCTTTGGCAAATCAAAACTTCTCTGCAATTAGTTAAGCAACCAGAGAGAGGACACTAATCTATTGCAGATTAGACTAGTAGAGAGATCGTCACTGGATACATTTATTCATGAGCACACAACTATTAACAAACAATCATTCCCATAAAACTTAACCATAAGGGCTATTTACAAGTTGCATTGTTCTAAGGGGCCTTAAAGCTGATTTGAACCGAACCCTCCAAAATTGTAGTCCAATTGCAGTGTTCAATTAACAATTCATATCTCTGCAAAATTACAGATAGATAGGAACTGCACGTGTTTGGGGTGGGAAAAATACATAGTCCACTGTTATCATTGATCAGAAAACTGGCTGAGATATTTAAATAACATAGAGAATAGTAACACACAACAGCTATACAGGAAGTCCTCCACTTATAACTGGTTGCTTAGCAACTGTTTGAAGTCACAATGGAACCCCCCCAAAATAGTTATGACCGAGTTCCGATGTTCTCTGTGGTCACATGACATTCCAAGCTGTTTGCAGTGTCCTGCAGTCAGGTAACCCCAATTTTCTAGGCTTCTTTTTCTGGTTTTTGGCAAAAATGGCCTATTGCAAATAATTGGTTCACTAACCGCCGCAGTGTTCACTTCACAACCGCTGCAGAAAAGGTTGCAAAATCAGATCAGTCATACGGGTGACCTGTTTATGACTACGACTTACAACCCTAATGGGCAGACTCCATTACAGTCATAAGTTGAGGATGATCTATATAAAAAAGTATGGGAATAGTGCCAAAGGAGACTGGTGTTTTTTTTCCCCCTGGACAACTTACAACTCCAAAATGAGAAATCAGTGCTACTAACCCAAAATCATGAGGGATCCGTGTGTAGAATTCATTGCAAGCTTCCAGCAGGGCAGAACCAGTCTGACTCCGCTTCAGACAAGCTTCCACTTTCTGTAATGACTGGTAGCCTGCCTTGATCTGTTCAGCTGTCAGCTTTCCTAAAGCAGAGGTTAAAAAATAATATATCAGTTGGATTCAAGGTAGGCAGGCAGTTATTTATGCATTGAGTGCATGGCATCTACAGAGGTCACGTAATCACTGATATACAAATTTGCTTTAAATAAAGCATCAGCAAATATACATTATATAATATATGTGGACAATACAATATAGGAAATAATATATTAAATTAAGATAAAACCACAATCAAATCACCATAATAGGGAGCCATAGAATTTCAATGGGACAGATCAGGGGCCTCTAACCCCCCAAGTCCATAGACCGGCAATGACCCGTGACATGCCACAGCAACCGGGTCACGCAAACAAGCGAAGCCCCATCTGTGGGATGCAGGCAGCATGCAGAAACACACCTCCTCCAGTCTATGGAAAAAACTTTCTCCACAGAACCGGTGCCCGGTGCCCAAAAGGTTGGGGGGAGGCACTGGGATAGATCTTATAATTTGATATCTAAGGAAGCTGATCATCTAACTCAGGGGTGTCAAACTCAAGGCCCGAGGGCCGGATCCCACCCACAGGGTGCTTAGACCTGGCCTGCGGGGCCATAATGGAAACAGCGAAGGACCGGCCCACGGTGCCTCTGCCAGCGTAAACGGAGCTCAGGAGGGCCATGAGCGGCCCTCCCGAGCCCCGTTTATGCTGGCAGAGGATTGCAGGAAGCTGTCGCAGCCGAAAACGGAACTCGGGAGCTTGTTTTCACTGACAGAACACTTGGGTTGCGTTTTTGCCTTCCCCCAGCCCCTAGAAGCACTCTGCAGGCCTTCCAAACCCTAAGTGCACCCCGTTTTTCGCAAAAACAGGTGAAAAACAGGCCCGTTTTTGCAAAAAAAACAGGGCGCACAGAGGGTTTGGGAGACCTGCAGAGTGCTCCTGGGGGCTGGGGAGGACAAAAACTTTTTTTCTTACTTACCTCTTCGAAATCTTGGTGCGTCTTATAGTCCGAAAAATACAATACATTTGATTTTTTTGTTTATCCATGTGAATAAAAGACTGTTACTGCCCTGTTATAAAAAGGGGGGTTGTTTTACTCATGAGTAAATGGCTTATCACTACTTGCAAAGGCTGGGTCAGAGCAGATGGTAAGTCAAGAACTACCTGTGTTTATTTTCAATAAGATTTCCTAAGCAAAGGAACCTTTCTCATTTCTTCTAAAAGATGATTTCACTCTAGTGCCCTTTCTCTACTAAAAAAAGGGTTATTTTTTTTGGCCAAGTTGACTTCCTTAAGTAAATTAAAACTAAGGATAAGAGGGACAAACCAGGATGGCGTACCTAGTGGAGCTTTTCGGGTGTCGTACTTCATCTCAATCACCATTTCCTCCATCGTCCGAATATTACATATCAGCTCTACCAAAGCTTGTACCCGTAAGTCCAGCTGGGAAACCGGTTTGGGTTTGGAGACTGTCTTCTCCGGGGCAGCTTCTGAATTGTCCTGGCAGGAATGCAAAACGAGGCCTTATGAGCAAAATATCGTTCTGTTTTCTAAAGCTGCCTCCCTCTGCTCTTTCCCGCCAAAAAGCCTTACAGCATCTTTGGCTTCATAATCCAGATGGAGAAGATCATATTTGCCTGCGACTTTCTGGAAGCTGGCACGTTTGTCCCATTCATTTTTGGTTTTGTCTAGGAACCTAAAAGAGGCAAAAAAACAACAACAACCCAAGTTCAGGAGAAGGGAGGTGTTCAGTAGGATAAGGACGTTGCCAAAACCTTTAGAGGGACTCACTTTTTGGTGAAGACATCTTTGGCTTTCGCTAAATCTCCGGAGCAAGGAACGAGGGAGTGCTGGCCAGGTTTACCCACTAGAAAGTAAATATATATATATATGAATGAATGAATAAATAGCAATAGCACTTAGACTTATATATCGCTTCACAGTGCTTTACAGCCCTCTAAGCCAGAGGTCTCCAATCTTGGCAACTTTAAGACTTGTGGACTTCAACTCCCAGAATTCCTCAGCCAGCAAATTGGGAATTGAAGTCTACAAGCCTTAAAGTTGCCAAGGTTGGAGGCCCCCGCTCTAAGCAGTGCACTAATATCTCATTTGATTGCATCTGAAGGTTAACACAGAATTTCATCTAAAATAGTTTTTATTTTAAAGAATAGCAATAGCATTTAGACTTATATACCGCTTCATAGTGCTTTACAGCCCTCTCTAAGCGGTTTACAAAGTCAGCATATTGACCCCAACAATCTGGGTCCCCATTTTACCCACCTTGGAAGGATGGAACGCTGAGTCAACCCTGAGCCCGTCAGGATCGAGCACCTGTTGTGGGCAGAGTTAGCCTGCAATATTGCATTTTAACCACTGCGCCATTACAGAATGAATGAATGAATGAATGGATGGATGGATGAATGGATGGATGAATGAATGAATGAATGAATGGATGGAATGATCAAAAGTACCACTGCGGAGTACAGAAGAAGAGAAGCCACATTATAGAACTCAGGCAAAAAATCCAAGACCTCCAGAAGAATCCAAAAACTTGATGTACAGTATTTACTAACATTTCAATAATTTTTTTAAAAAAAGGTATTTATGATAACGTAACACTTAGCACTTAGACTTATATATTGCTTTATAGTGCTTTACAGCTGTCTCTAAGTAGTTTACACAGTCAGCCTATTATCCCCAACAATCTATTATCCCCAAAGAGCCGAGGTGGTGCAGCGGTTAGAGGCAGTACTGCAGGCCACTTTAGCTGACTGTGATCCGCAGGTCAGCGGTTCAAATCTCACTGGCTCAAGGTTGACTCAGTCTTCCATCCTTCCGAGGTAGGTAAAATGAGGACCCAGATTGTTGGGAGCAATATAAATATACATTGCTTACTGATGTAAACCGCTTAGAGTGTGCTTGCATTGTGAGGCGGTATATAAATGTCACTAATAAATAAATAAATAAATCTGGATGCTCATTTTGCGAACCTCGGAAGGATGGAAAGCTGAGTCAACCTTGAACAGGTCAGGATCAAACTCTTGGAGTGGCAGAGTGACCCTGCAATACTGCATTCTAACCACTTACAGTATTATAGGCAGTGAAATCCCTGATAGCATTTCTCAGTCTTGACAACTTTAAGCTGTGTCGACTTCAACACCCAGAATTCCCCAGCCAGCATGAATTCAAGAACTTGAAGTCTACGCATCTTGAAAGTTGCAAAGATTGAGAAACACAATCCTAGATCCATGATTGCTATATGAAATAGAGCCATGATTTGTTTTTAGTTTGTATTAAAAATTAAGGCCTACTCCTGTTCCAGATTCGTCAGCTTTGCTCTCACTTCCTTCCTCCATGACTCAGTTCCTTGCCCCAACTCACCGCGCCCCCAGCGCATCCAGACGCTGTAACTTTGTGCATTGTCCTCTTCCAACAGTTGTATGAGATAGTATTTATTGTTGTTGAATTGAAGGTTTGTCTGGAGGAAGCCAAGATGAAAAAAAAAGGAGCTGGTCAGAAATGAGAAGACAACATCTTGTTCCATTTCTATTCCATGTACTGCTCTGCCTAGATGTTCAGATGCTCTGAACAAACCTCTTTGAAAGAACAGGCTTTCATGCAACTATTTCTCCAATCTCTTCAGGGGAATTTTGCTCTGTAGGATGATAGGAAGCCAGCTGAGGAAGGGGGGAGCCCAAATTTATCAATAAGCTCCCCCTACTACATCAGTGGTTCTCAACCTGTGGTCCGTGGACCCATCGGGGGACCACAATGTCATCACAAGGGGTTCGAAAAGACTTGGGAAAAATGTTACGATTTAAATCTTGAGTATCTTAAGTCTTAAGGGTCCATGGCCATAAAAAGGCATTTAAAGGGGTTCCGTGGTGTAGAAAAGGTTGAGAATCACTGACCTACATCATTGGAGTTCCTAGTTCTGCCTTCCCTTCCTTTTAGGACAGCTTATATCAGTGATGACGAACCTATGGCACAGATACCAGAGATGCCACGCGGAGACATATCTGAGGGCATGCGAGGAGTTGCCCTATGTCATCTCCAGTGTGCATTGGCCAGCTGATTTTCGGCCTTCTTTCAGCCGTTTTTGCTCTCCCCAGGCTTCAGGAAAGCCTCCTGAACCCTGGGGAGAGTGAAAAACAGCCCAACGAGCCTACTGAAGTCCGGAGGCTTCAGTGAGGCCTGTGTGCATGTGCAGGGAGGGGCAGGGCGGGGGTTGTGCGCATGCACGGGGGGAGGGCATTGCATTATGGGTGTGGGCACACGTGCGCACGCTATTGCGGCGCGCGCACCCTTTTGGCACCCGAGCCAAAAAAGGTTCGCCATCACTGGCTTATATGCTTCTCCCCACAATTTTGTCCTCCAGATAATCTTGCTAAGAACAAGAGATTCAAAGATAGGCCTTGTCTGTCCTCATTTGGTGGGCTCCGCGACTGAAATTGAGGGATGAACCTTGTTCTCCCCAACTGAAGTCCAACCTTTTTTTTTTAACCAGGCAGAATCTCGATTGGGGGAAAAAAAACACCCAAAACAGGTAGTGTCCACTCACCTGATTCAACATCACGTCATAAATGTCATCTCCTTCGCAATAAACATGAGCCTTTAGAAAAGGCAAGAAAGAGGAAGGGAAGTTATTCAACGCAAAGGAATTAAAAAAAAGAAAAAGCCTCTTTTAAGCTAGGTTTGACTCCTGGTGACTTCACAAAGACAACCATGCCGTTTCCTTGGCTGAAAAAATGCAATTATCTCCTTCCAATTTGCTAGTCTGGTCTACAGCCCCAGGACTTCCTGTAGGGCTCCATCCAAGTACTAACCAAACCAGATCCTGCTGTAAGGTCCAAAATGTACTCAAGTCATCAAAGTTCCAAAAAGAGACTTAAGAGGAGGCTTGGAAAAAGTAACAGCTTTTATTTTGGCCAAATATCTGTGTGGACATTTCCACAGCATACAGGCAGCAAGAATGCAAGGAAAAAGCCACACCTGAGAAGAGTGTGGCAAACATCCTATGCATTCATGTAGCGAGCTGGAGACAAAAGTTTGTTAGCCATCCATTGAGCTTTCCTTGACCCTGCCCTGACCATGCCTTTGTTATCTATAGAGCATTCCTTGTAGGTTTGTGTGTTCATGTCTTCCTTATCTATTTTGATTTCATCTTGGGCAGCTTTGTGTTATGAACTTCTTATCTATTGAGCAAGGCTGTGCCTGGCGCCATTGTAGAAGCAATACACAGAAGCGAGAAAGCAGGGAGCAAGATAGCAGGGGTTAAACTAAGATTAATTTGTAACAACTATATTTATTTATTAAATTTATTTATTTATTAAAATTTCTATGCCGCCCAACTCCCGAGGGACTCTGGGCGGCTCACAGCATGTATAGAAACATATAACAGGTAAAAACAATTTTGTTAAAAAGCCATATTAAAATACTATCCATAATTTAAAAATAAGTTTCATTCATACATATATACAACTACCATTTTGTAGTAACTATTTCCCTTCACTGCTTAGATTGCAAGCACAGACAGGATGTCCAGGCCCTGCCACTTGCTGTGCTAAAAGAGAGTCTTTGCCAGACTACAAAAATCTTCTATTTCCCCAACCAAATCCTGTTCCAAATGTTGGATTTCAACTCCCCACATTCCCAGAAAGCATGGCTAAAGGGGCTGTTTTATGCTAACGAAGGGCAGCATGAGGAAGTGGCTTTAAGGAACCTCATGGGCTCCAACCAAGGTCTGAGAGACACACACCAGCTCTCTGCAGAAATTCGGTGATTCTCCACTGCTGGTGAGGGAATGAATGAAGTTATTGGATCGTAATAACAGCAGAAGTTTCTGCAATGACTATTGCCCATGTAGCTTATCATGGCAGCAAAGGAGGGAAAGAAAGAAAGAAAAGAAGGAAGGAAGGAAGGAAGGAAGGAAGGAAGGAAGGAAGGAAGGAAGGAAGGAAGGAAGGAAGGAAGAGGAATGAATGAATGAAAGGAAGGAAGGAAGGAAGGAAGGAAGAAGGAAGGAAGGAAGGAAGGAAGGAAGGAAGGAAGGAAGGAAGGAAGGAAGGAAGGAAGGAAGGAAGGAAGGAAGGAAGGAAGGAAGGAAGTCATTAAAAGAGATCAATAATAGAAAACCATGTGTCATGGCCCATTGGAGCCCGGTTCGGAGGAGGCAAGCCCAGAGGACTACAAGGCTACTCCTCCCATCCCTCCTCATAAGGAACACCTGATAGGGAGTAACTTAAGGTCGGGAGTTAGTCTTTGCCAGGAACAATTATTTGCTTTGGCTTACACTCCTCCGGCTTCGACTTTTTTTTTTTGCCTTTGCCTTTGCCTTGCCTTGCAGGCTGCTTTTCGCCTGTTGTTTTGCCTAGCGGTGAGGACTGTCTTCTGCCTTTTGCCTTGGACTTTTGCCTTGCCTTGTGGAATGCTGTTTGCCCTTTGTTTTGCTCTGCCTTTACAACTGCCTTTGCCTTTGCTCTGAGGACTGCTATTTGTCATGTGCCTGAACTTTACCTTGTGGACTAGAGTTTGCCTTGTGGACTCGCTTAGCCGGGTGGACTGAACTTTGAACCCTGGACCTTGCCCTGTGAGCGTGCTCCTACCCTGCGGACTGACTTTGTAACATAGGGGCTGTTGTTTGGTGGACTGAGGGTGGCTGCCTTCAGGGTAGCATGGGGTGGACCCTTACCGATAGTTGGAGGGCCGTTTGTTATAACATTTATTGAGAGCAATAAAGGACTCTCTAGAGCAGGGGTGTCAAACTCAAGGCCGCGGGGCGGATCCGGCCTGCATGGTGCTTAGATCTGGTCCGCGGGGCCGACCTGGAAACAGCGAAGGACCGTCCTGCGGTGCCTCTACCAGCGAAAACGGAGCTCAGGAGGGCTGCCCGCGGACCCTCCCAAGCTCCATTTTCGCTGGCAGAGGGTTGCAGGAGGCCGTCACAACCGAAAACGGAGCTCGGGAGGGCCGCACACGCCCCTCGCGAGCTCCGTTTTCTCTGGCAGAGGGTTGCAGGAAGCTGTCGCAGCCAAAAACGGAGTTCAGGAGCCCATTTTCGCTGGCAGAGCACTTGGGCCACCACAGGCATCCCCGACACGAGTGACATTGAACTGGCCATGCCCCCCTGGCCACGCCCCCCCTGAGGTAAAACACAACCCTGATGCGGCCTTCAATGAAATTGAGTTTGACACGCCTGCTCTAGAGGCCTACCTTGCCTTGCCTTGCCCACCTGGGTCATAAAACCATGTCCTTAGTCTCTCAGGTCAATCCACTGACCTATACTAAAATGCCACTCCTTGCTTCCTTCTCCTTTCCCACTGGCTCCTTCAAAAGGGTGCCTCCAACCTACAAGGCAGGCATTGCTAACCTCAAATGCTCCCGGCCCTACCAGGCAGACAAGACAGGAAACACAACCAATGAGCTAATTCTATTGGGCCACATTAACAGAACCTTGAAAGTCTGAGAGTACAATTCTCCCACCGTCACTTTTACAGTCTATAACATAAAAGGATCCATTCCGAGTCTCTTGCCTCACCCAATATCCAGTTGTGGGCTATGCTGCCTCTTACCTGACTATCCCCTAGGCAGCCTGTCAGTTCCCAAGGTCTTTCCCACAGCAATCCCATTGAAGATACCAATTCTCTGCCAAAGCCTACTTGGCAAATTTCCTGACATCATCTGCTAACTTCTTTGCTAACCAAACTCTGGACTCTAATTTAGCAAATATTCTATTCTCAGAAAAGTCATTAATGATACCGATGACATACTTTTCCCAATTTGGCTGTGCACTCTGGGTCCACCGGAGCTTTTCCCTTCACCATCAATGTCTTCACTGTCACTGTCTTTACTGCCTCTGTAAGTGAAAAATAATAATAAAATACCCACTTTGCATTGAACAGAGGTGGAATTTGGCTACAAGGAGCTTAGGCTGACATCCTACAATGTCAGCCATTAAAAAAGAACAGCTACTTATGATCCTAGCGTCTCTGGTTTAAAACAAAATATACTTAATTAAAGGGGTATTTCAGCAACTCTAACTTCTTATGGGAGAGGAACGATTAAAGACCCTGAGCTTGTCAGCTGCAAAACTGACAGCCCAGGTTTGAGACCCAAGCACCGCGCGACGGGGAGAGTTCCCATTATTGGCTGCAGCTCCTGCCAACCTAGCAGTTCGAAAGCATGCAAATGTAAGTAGATTAATAGGTACCACTTTGGCGGGAAGATAACAGCATTCTGTGCGCTTCGGCATATAGTCATGCTGGCCACATGAGTACGGAAGCGTCTTCGGATACGCGATGAGCACCACTCCCTTGATTCGGACATGACTGGACGGGGGAATCTTTACCTTTTAACTTATGAGATTCCTAATTGGAGTTCCCACTACCAACCTCTCACCGAGATTCTATTTCTGAAGGATCAGGCTGTTCTTTCCTCCATACCGTCATGCACTGACCCCCCCCCCCAAATCATTTTCTTGGCACTTACCCATCCCATCTCCTTGCCCCTGAGATGCAGGGGCATCTAATTCAGTCTGGGACTTCTTAGCAGGAACCGCTGTACTGGCATCCAAGTCATTGCTGTTCAGCTGGGATCCACCCTCTGTCTCTGTTGCATCTGAATCAGGAAACGAAAGTGAAAGGCAGAACAGGACAAGAGGGTTAGTTGTTTCCATTCCTATGTAAGGACAGAGGCGAAGGGGACCCGGGGCCAAATCTATGCTCTCAAATTTCCACTTGCAAGGAGTGACAGAGCCCAGCCGAAGTTCCATAGTTCAATTTCTAGCATAAGAATAAATTTCTGTACAGGTAGACTTCGACTTACAACAGTTCATTTAGTGACTGTTCAAAGTTACAACGGCACAGAAAAAAGCGACGGACGACCCTGTTTCATGCATACAAGTGTTGCATGCGATCAAAATTAAAATGCTTGGCAACGGGTTCATATTTACGACATGGGCAGCAGCCCAGGGTCATGTAAAGCCCACGGAGAAACCAGATTCATCTCATCACAAGCATGTTACTAGCTGAACAACTTCACGGATTCACTTAACAACTGTGGCAAGAAAGGTCATAAAATGGGGGGGGAACCTAACAAATGTCTCGCTTAGTAACATAAATTTTGGGTTTCATTGTAGTCGTAGGCAGAGGATACCTGCCTACAATTCCTTGCATTCCCGATACCTGACTCTTTGCATTCCATCCGACGTTCAAATTTAGTCCGCTGGTTTGTCTGCACCATGCGGGCCGTGTCCAGCTTGTAGCGCGTCCGACCGAATGTCAAGTCCACTGTGGGTTCCCGCTGACCGTTCTTGGCTGCCTGTAAATCCAAGCAGGTAGCAGCGGGGTATGGAATCCAGTCGTTTTCCTGGTCTCCTTCCCATTGCCAGACAAAATCTGCAACCATGTGGGCGAAGAAGAGGAAAAGGAGAAAAAAAAATTGAATTAATATAAGAAGTCAAGGCTAAACATCTGTCAGATGTTGAAGAGGAAGAGAAATGAGAAATCAGCTTGTCTTACAGCTAGTCTCTTATCCAAATAAAAGTTTATCAGCAAGTAAGGAATGTCAGAATTCACTGTCTTAACTCAACTGCTGTAAGTTGAGGACCTCCTATGCCAGGGGTCGGCAACCTTAAACACTCAAAGAGCCACAAATGTCCTAACTGGAAGCCCCCCATTCAATTCTGGAGCCGACCGGAAGTCCTGTCCCCCCACCCCCACCCCGACCATAGAGTCTCCTCCTAGCACGGCGGTCTCTTTCCTCTACCTGTCCTAACCGAAAGCCCTATCAATTGTGGAGTTGACCGGTGACAGGGAGCCGCAGCAGAGGGATGAAAGAGCCACATGCGGCTCCAGAGCCGCGGGTTGCTGACCCCTGACCTACACAATTAGCAACAGTGACTTACAGGATTTCTGATCCCAGACAGCCACACGGACACGGTTCTCCTGACCGCTCTGCTTGTTCCACTGCAACATCCTGCACAGGTCCACTTGGTCATCTCCTAAGTTTTCTGCCCGTTTCTGTGCCCTGCAGGGAATACGAGAGTTTGCATTGCAACCTCACCAACCAATTCCAGGCTGCTGCATTGTTGTTGTTTTTTCTCCTTCTCCTCCTCTTCCTCCTCCAGGAAGCCGACTTGTTAAGATATTCATGAACTGGGAAAGCCATGTTAACAAGGTCAGCCAATAGGCATAGCAACTAAGTCAGCCAATGGGAGCTAAACACATCTGAGTCTGTGCAGAGAATCGAAACTGAAACTAGAAGGCTGGGCGTGGCTCAGCCCACTGTACTCTGTCCACTATGAACTATGAACTAGAAGCTGCTTGTGTTTTACTTGTAATTGTTGCTACATTGAAGAAGAATTCTGCTAATGGTATTGTAAATTAATCTGTTATTATGTTTATAAAGAAGTTAATGAATCCAACTGAATCAGTTATCTGTGTGTGCTTCTGGAAACTGATTTTTCTGCAACAAACTCTGATACAACTTACCGAGTTGCTTGGTTCAGGGCCTCACTCTGCTCAGGTGGGAACACCTGCCATTGGTTGCCACTGATCTCGCGTTCCCAGCGCAGGTCAGGCTGGGTCCTTGCATCGTCAGCCTGGACTTCGGCAGCTGTTCGTTTTCTTTTCATCCTTGTGACAGCAACACAACACACACCTAATTGCCAATTCGGAGGCCCCAACCTGGCATTGCAGATAAGCTGCAACAGCAATAGCATTTAAGACTTACCGTACAGATAACCCTCGACTTACGACTGCAATTGAGCCCGAAATTTGTGTTGTTAAGCAAGTCATTTAAGTATTGTCTCATTTTATGACCTTTTTGCCATAGTTGTTAAGTGAATCACTGCGGTTGATAAGTTAGTCAGGTGGCTGTGAAACAAATCTGGCTTTCCCGTGGATTTTGCTCTTCAAAAGGCGATCACATGACCTCGGAACACCACAACAGTCACAAGCATGAACCGGTTGCCAAGCAATATGATCATGGGGACATTGCAAAGGTCGTACGTGTGAAAAATGGTCATAAGTCACTTGTTTCAATGCCGTTGTAACTTTGAATCGTCACCAAATAAACTGTTGTACGTTGAGGACTAGCTATATATACACTATAAACATAGTGTTTTACTGCACTCTCTGGGCACTTTACAATGTCAGTATATTGCCCCCAACAATCTGGCTCCTCATTTTACCGACCTCGGAAGGATTGACAGCCGAGTTAACTTTGAGTCCTGTCAGGATTGAACTCCAGGCGGCTGGCAGAGTGTGCCTGCAATACTGCATTCTAACCACTGCGCCACTATGGCTGAAAGCTGCAACCATCAACCCATTTCTGGAAGATGGATTTCTTTCTCTGCCCCTTCCCTGTGCATTGTGTGCCCTGCCATTCTTGAGCTGCTAGTAAGGACTGCCAATATAGATAGCCCTCAACTTACAATTGCTTGAGGAGGTAGCATTAGATTAACAGTGTACCTAGAATAGTTATAAGTAATGATATAAAAATAATGAGTTTAGAAGGGACACCGATAATTTAAAGATGCATGGGAATATGTTATCTGTCTGTTAAATATAAGATGTATTAGGATTATAAATATAAGATGTATTAGGATTAGAATCACTCAGGGAAAGGTTTAGAGGCAGAGAGAGGAAGTAGAAGGGAGGGGAGAAAAGGAGGAGGGGAGGGAAGTAGGAAGGGGGAGAGAAGGAGTAAGACAGTAGATGGAGGAGATGGAGATAGAGAGAGAGGAATGTAAAGAAAAGAATAAAAGCAGACTAATAAATAACAGCATAAATAGGTGCTAAAATAGGATATTGAATTATGATTGATTGGATAAAAATGTATAATTATGTAGTTGAATTGTTTTAAGGTATATGCATTGATATATATATGGAAATTGTGGAGAAAAAATAAAAAATATTTTAAAAAACCCAAAAACTTACAATTGTTTGTTTAGTGACCGAAGTTAAAACGGCCCTGAAAAAGTGACTTATGACCATTTTTCGCGCTTACAACCATTGCAGCATCCCCATGGTCATGTGATCAAAATTCAAGATTTTTTTTGGCAACTGGTTCAGATTTTTGGCAACTGGTTCATACTTACGACGACTGCAATGTCCTGGGGTTGTGTGATCCTCTTTTGTGACCTTCTGACAAGCAAAGTCAATGGGGGAGCCACATTCATTTAATAACCATGGGACTAACTTAACAACTGCAGGGGTTTCCCTTAACAACTGTAACCAGAAAGATCACAAAACTCACTTAACAACTGTCTCACGTAGTAACAGAAATTTTGAGCTCAACTGTCATTGTAGGTCGAGGCCAATCTGCAAGCTGTTTTTCCTGCCTCTAAAACCAAAGTGAATGTCTTAATAACCTGTTATCTTTAGGAGAACCATAAGATTGTTATCTTTCTGTAGGAGCACCTTTCTCTATGTTGTAAGAAGCATTTTTTTTTAGTTGCCGGGCAAATGTTTCGCAGATTTGAATCAGGAGAGTATATCACTTAACCATGCCTTTTAGGCGCTTACATTTCGGATGGTTTTGTAGGAACAGGTGTGCATTCTGGATCATCAGAGAGCCGGCTTTGAAACATTTCAGGTTTTTGCAGCAAACCCAACATCTTATAAGTCTGAAATGAATCTGCAATTACAGTATGTGTTCCTTGTGATGGCTTGAAGACTAACAAGTCCATTTGGATTTGTGCATTACAATGCACCCCTTTTGCTATTTTTTCCCCATAATAAAGCCACTGTTTTTGTAAATACCATACAACATATTTTTGCATCACCACCATTGCTATAACCGCCCTTCTCCACTGGAATACAACAAAACATTTTTTTCTCATCTATTCAGTGGGGGAAGGGGCGTGGCCAACGACCCAGCGGCACGGAGTTCCCCGCGCTCTGCGGGGAACCCCAAATCTCAACTGCTTGGAGACCTTGGAACCAATTGGTTCCAGGTCAGATCTGCCCTGGAGGGGCAGTGAAGAAGAGAGGCATCTGTCTGGGACCTGGGGGGGGGGGGTTTGCAAACCCCCCAGGGAGCCGGCACCAGCCTCTCGGCCAGCAGCTGAAGAAGACGACCTCCTCGTCGTCATTAGCTGGGATGGTCACAAACGAACGGATTGTTTGAAGAGATTGCCTGGGTGACAAGATCTAAGCGTCTGTGCTGGAGAGAGGTGAAGAAGTACAGTGGTTAATTTCCTAATTGGTGTGCAGTGTGTTTGCAGCGAGGCTGTTCTGAAACCTCATCCCTGGAAGTCCCAAAGGTGCTTTTTTCAAAAGGCAACTGGACTTCCTTGGTTTTTAATTTGAAAACATTTCGATCCGACAAGCTTCCTCAATTCTAACTAACGAATGGGGAATGAAAGGATTTATATTCTTTACAGTCATCTGTTTGTTAACACTCTGAGAGTCATTGAGGCCACTTGGGGGTTTATCTATATCCTCAGGGTCACTTGAATCAAGAGTGTAATTATTGGGATTGCATTGTAAACAGGACCATAGGTTGTGTCGTATTCATCCTCCTCTGTTCAGGGAGGACTATTCAGTTTTAATATAGATGGCCTCTTTCACTCCTCTTTCAAATCAGGTCCTCTGAAAACACCAGGACACAAACAGCAATGTGGTACATGCAGTGCAATGCAGCGAGACATGTCCAGACTTGTACATTGGGGGAACAAAACAACCACTTCACAAACGCATGGCACAACACAGGAGAACAAACTCATCAGGACAGGAGTCAACAGTCCATTTGGATCTGAAAAGCAAGGGTCAAGCTTTTGAGGACAGCAAATTCACATTCTGGACAGAGAGAACCACCTGTTTGAAAGAGGCTGTCTATGTTAAAATAGAACAACCCTCCCTCAACAAAAGGGAAGGGATACAACATAACTTATCTCCTGCTTACAACACAGTCCCAAGAAGGTCCCACACCGATTTGCACTCTGATTCAGGTGACTCTGAGGATACAGACAAATCCCCAAGTGGTCTCAACAGCTGGCAGAGAGCTAACAATCAACCTTCAGAGTGCTTAGGACTAGATCAGCGGTTCCCAACCTGGGGGTCGCGACCCTTTTGGGGGTCGAACGACCATTTCCCAAGGGTCGCCCCGGCATCCTCAGCTCCGCTCCACTGCCACAAGCCTGGCCATATCAAGCCTGGCCACAACCCGTGCCCTGCGACCCACCCCACCGCCGTCATTTGGGTTCTTTTACCCTCTGCGCATGCGCAAAGCATTCTGCGCATGCGCAGAGGGTAAAAGAACCCAAATGGCAGTGTCTGGGCGAAGTCTCCATATCCGGACGAGGTCTCCGCTCGCTTTGCGTGTTGCCTCTGGGAGCTTTTCGAGCCCCATCGAGAAAGGCGTGTGCGACTTTGGCGGGGCCGGGGACAGGTGGCTGCCCGGAGAGAGCCACCCCCTTTGCCCCGAATGCTACAGGTAGACGGGAGAGACTCTGCGAAGGGGACGCGGGGGCAGATCGCAGGTCACAGCATTAGGAAGGTTGGGAACCGCTGGACTAGATAATTGCAAAGAATATAAATCCTTCCATTCCCCACCAGTCAGTTAGAACTGTGGAAGCTTCTTGGATGAGAAGCGAAAGGTTTTCAAAGAGAAAAAAAACCCAAGAAAGTCCAGTTGCCTTTTGGAAAAAGCATCTTTGGGACAACCATGACCTTGATGATTGAGAATCTCCGTAGACACACATCCCTGAAAGTTACCACTACCCCCAAAACCAGAGGTCTTCAAACTTGGCAACTTTAAGACTTGTGGACTTCAATTCCCAGAATTCTCCAGCCAGCTAGTTGAAGTCCACAAGTCTTAAAGTTGCAAGGTTTGGGAACCCTTGCCCAAAACTGTTTGCCAGCCACTTTTATTAGTACTGTATCTTTTATTACGGCTTCTAAGTGACCTTTAGCAATATTAGCAATGGCTGACCAGTTGCATGGGAGATACAGGTAATCCTCAATGTACAACAGTTCATTTAATGACCGTTTGGAGTTACCACTGAAAACTGTTTTTCACCCTTACAACCATTGCAGCATCCTTACGATCATGGGATCAAAATTCAGACACTTGGCCACTGGTTCATAATTGCAGTATCCCAGGGTCATGTGATCCCCTTTTGCGACCTTCCGACAAACAAAGTCAATGGGGAAGCCAGATTCACTTAATAACCCAGTAAATTAACAACTGCATGATTCACTTAACTGCAGTAAAATGGGGGGGGGGGGAATCACTTAACCAATGGCTCACTTAGCAACAGAAAAAATTTGGCCCCAGTGGTGGTTGTAAGTGGAAGACTACCTGTATTCTGCACATGCTCAGTTGTTCCCTGATCCCAATCAGAACAGCAGATAGATATTCCCATCAGGTTAAGCCCACATTCAGATTCGTGTTCGGCGGGAGAGTCCGCTCCATTCTCCCATCCTGATTAAATTTCGCAAAAATTATTTTTAAAATATTAAAGGAAATATTTAAATAGAAGATAAAAATTTGCAAAAAAAGAAGAACGACCAGCCAGTTTACTTGAAACCACTCAATCCACCGGGAAATATTGGCGGGCAAGGCAGCAGATTTTTAGGGACCACCTAAGCGTGCACTTTTTGCTCCCCTCCCCCATTTTCTTTGCTTAATCCTTGGCACCCCTATTCCCGAACCCCCAACAAGCCATCAAAACGGCGCCTCCCCCGACCCGGTCCATTTCTTAACAAGGTTTATTTTACTGCAAACAAGAGTTTTTGCAACTTTGACCCGCTTACCTCCCCTCCCCTTGACGCTAATGCAAAACTAGCTTCCCGCTTCGTGCGAACGCGTCTACCCGTGTTTTTGTTTTGCAATCAACCAGCAACTTCCGCTTTCACTGCCCGGGATGACGCTTCCGCCTTTCTTTCGCAGCCTCCTTCCCGGGAACGTTATACGACCCTGGAAGACTCCGCCCCTTTTTAAATTTGCATTCGTCAAATTTACATATGCGCGGCGACGCTGGAAAAGAGTCCGCGCGGGGGAGGAGGAGGAAGATTGGAGAGCGATCCTCGGCCATCCATTGGCTGAAACCGGCTCGGAGGGAAGAAAAGGGAGGGAAAAGAGAGAGAGAGAGAGAGAGAGAGAGAGAGAGAGAAAGGAGATTTGCATATATGAAGAAGTGCATGATGGTCGCCACTCGAATTAGACATATCCGTTTTTCCAGCCCCTATTTTGTCCCGAGAGGCGCGTTTTAGCATTGTATATTTTAGTCAAAGAACTTTGCTTGTGCTTGGAACTGATACGAAGACAATCGGGCACGAATCAATAGCCACCCTAACGTATTTGAAAATTAGGAATTAGCCTTTATATAAGGTATGTAGTGAAAAGAATTAACAATTGCTGGGAGGAAGCTCTCCGTAGAGGCCACGTGCTGGGTGTCCAATCACCCTTTCTCCCGCCTCTGGGAAGGTCTGAGGGAAGGGCCAAAGTTGCCACCCTAGCAGGGTGCCGCCTTCTGAAGGTGGGTGAGTTCCCAGCAATGTGGATCTCCGATCAAGCCCTAGAATCGAGGCAGGAGAAGCGGCGAGGGGTCCACGGGCTCCTTACCGCGGATGCCTCCGTGGCTCGTTCGGGATTTGGGAATGACTCACGGCCGGCAGATTTGAGTACAATGGGAAGAGGTGAAGCACCACCAGCTTCATAACCCAATTCAGACTAGTCTCCCCCCAGTATTTTCCCTGCCTGTATTTTAACATTATTTTGTAAAAGGTTTTTGTCTATTTCCCCCATTCTTCTGGAGGGCGTCAGCAGAGCGTCATGTTGGAGATGATAATTTAGGAGAAATCTCATCTGAATTAGTGGAATAAAATCAGAATAATGGAAGGGACCTTGAAGGTCATCTAGTCTAGTCCAACCCCCTGCTCAAGGAGGACACCTTACAGTATTCCAGATAAGTGGCTGTTCAGTCTCTTCTTAAAAGCTTCCAGTGATGAAGCACCCACAACTTCTGAAGGCAAGCTGTTCCACTGGTTAATTGTTCTCACTGTGAGGAAATTTCTCCTTAGTTCTAGGTTGCTTCTCTCCTTGGTTAGTTTCCATCCATTGTTTTCTTGTCTTGTCTTCGGGTGCTTTGGATAAGTAGCCCCTCAAATATTGGAACACTGCTTTTGTATCTCCCCTTCTTTTCACTAGAGGAAGCCCAACTCCTTCTCCACTGCTAAAGGAAGACCATGCCAATCCATCCATGAAAACTGGCCTTCAGGCTTAGCATTCATTATCTATGCCAGTGGTTCCCAACCTTTTTGTGATCGAGTACCACTTGGAGGTCCCGTACAATCGCCGCGTACCACCTGGTTCCAGAGAAACTAAATTCGATTAGATATCACTTTATTTCCATAATTGTACCGTTCCTTTTTTGGCCCCGCGCATCTAGCAACTGGATTCTCGGGCCGCTGGGACCAGGTGGGTGGCGTGTGGCAACAGTTGCAAATCATTGCCAGATTATCTTGTGTTAGGCAGTAAACATTTTTGTGAAGTAAAAACTAACTAACTAAAAATCGTTCATGACCCCGAAAGTGTTCGCGTACCACCTGGAAGGCCCTCGCGTACCACTAGTGGTACACGTACCACAGGTTGGGAACCACTGCTCTATGCAATGCTCATAGTCCTACAGAAATCCATGGATTTCTACAAATCAACTTTATGATCAGAATGGCAAGGGATAGTTTTCTAAAACAACAGTATGAAGAAGGGGGGGGGGAGAACAAAGCGTACACCATGGACATATCTGAAGATTTATTTCTGTATGTTTTATATGTATTTTGCAGATTGTGTGAAAGTTTCTGAAATAGCAATAGCACTTATATACTGCTTCACAGTGCTTTTACAGCCCTCTCTAAGCGGTTTACATATTGCCCCCAGCAATCTGGGTCCTCATTTTACCGACCTCAGAAAGATGGAATCTATTAGAAGTGAAGTATTGAATTGAATAGTACAGGAAAGATTTGGCAGAAGAGAATTCTTTTAGGTGGATGTATAGTTAAGTCAGGACTTCTCCCGCCTTTATTTTGAACTCATCCTTGAAAATATAGCAGGTGTACTTTTTTCAGGAACCATCAGTTTCAGAGTTCTATGTATTAGAATAGAGTAGAGTAGAGTAGAGTAGAGTAGAGTAGAGTAGAGTAGAATAGAATAGAATAGAATAGAATAGAATAGAATAGAATAGAATAGAATAGAATAGAATAGAATAGAATAGAATAGAATTCTTTATTGGCCAAGTGTGATTGGACACACAAGGAATTTGTCTTTGGTGCATATGCTCTTAGTGTACATAAAAGAAAAGATACATTTGTCAAGAATCATGAGGTACAACACTTAATGATTGTCATAGGGTACAAATAAGCAATCAGGAAACAATCAATATTAATATAAATTGTAAGGATACAAGCAACAAGTTACAGTCTTTATTGTACATAGGAAGAAAAGGGATCTGTCACGATGCATGATAATTCTGAGAAAATGATCCTAATCACAGTGAGACCTTGTGCTAATGTTAGATTACAATCTCCAAATATTGCACAGAATGCATAGGAAGACATCCTGGCCCGATATCCTGCTTAGTCCAAAGTTTGTCCTACAATTTGGACAGATTCCTCTCCAGTCTTTATTACTTCCAGTGGAAAAAGAACATCCCACATCTTGGAACAGATGGTTTCAGTTGTAGACAGTTCTTGCTCAAATCTGGTTCCTGCCCACTGAATTCTGGTCCTTCCTGCCTTTGGAGATGCATGTAACAAATCTCCTCACCAGTAGTAGGTTCTAAAACCGGTTGCTATCGGTTTGTGCACGCACTTGCACATGCGCCCGGGGTGGGTGGGCGGAGCCTGCCGCCACCGCTACCAATTCACAGAACCGGTCCGAACTGGGGGCAACCCACTGCTGCTGCTCACTCTTTTAATCTGACAACCTTTGTATATCTGAAGATTGCTATTGTATCTCCCCAAAGATGTTTTTCCCCAAGAGGCACCTGGACGTTCTTTGTTTTTCCTTGAAGACATTTCCAGTTGCCTCTTGAAAAAAAGCATCTTTGGAATTAACCGTGATTGGATGACTGAGAATCTCCATAGACATCTTCCCTTAGCATTTTCTTTTGCAAGCTAAATATATCCAGTTCCTTTAAGTGTTGCTAACAGGGCTGGGTTCCTAATAGTGGTCCTCTGATCCATATGAAAATATGTTGAATTAACTTCTCACAGCATGCTACTACTTCTCTAATTATAAATACAAAAATATACTATCCATACAGATTGTGATTATGACCTATGTAGAAAGGGGCTCATGTCATGTTACAAGTTCAAAATGGGGTGGCCCTGATCAGAGGTGGGTTCCTCCCGGTTCAGACCGGTTCAGCTGAACCGGTAGCAAACCGCTGGTGACATCACAGAACCGGTTTGGTTGCTGCCGGTCCATGAGCGCCGCTACCTTTGTTTTTTATTTTATTTTAATTTATTTTTGGGGGGGGGGATTTTTTTCCGAGATTTTTTTTCTTTTGCTGAGTTTCTGACATTGTGCACGCATTGCCATCTTGTTTTCGGCTTTTTGGGGGGAATTTTTTCCGGATTTTTTGGCACTGCGCATGCGCACACACATGAAGTCTGCATGCGTTAACGTGGTGCGGGAGGAAGCGAACCAGCAGCGGGGTAAGTTAGAACCCACCCCTGGCCCTGATCAGCGGTGTGTTGCTCCCAATTCAGATCAGTTCTTAGAACCAGTAGCACCGGTGGCGGGAGGCTGCGCCCACCCACCCGGGACGCTCTGCCCACCCGCCCAGGATGTTTCTGCACATGTGCAGAAGCATTGTGCATGTGCATGAGCATGAGCGAACCAGTGGCAAAATATTTTACAACCCACCACTGGCCCTGATATATACCTGGTCCACAGTATATTTGGACCACCTGAAAAAGGGCTGGTGCATCATAATAACAAAGGCATTAAGAAGAAAGAAATGATTGAGCCCACCTACATTTATACAGGTAGACCTTGACTTACAACTATTCATTTAGTGCCTGTCTGAAGTTACAACGGCACTGAAAAAAGTGACTCACGACCATTCACCTAACAATTGTCTCGCTTAACAACAGAAATGTTAAGCTCAACTGAGGGTGTAAATTGAAGACAAGAGTACATTTTATACATAGAAATTATCTGTTCAATAACTCCTTCCCAGTTGTATGGAAGAAAATTGATAGGGATTCCTATTAGATTATTTCCAAATCTGAATAATGCCTTAATTTATTAGTATGAGCCCTACCCATGTAGTTCCTAGGTACGAAATTTGTTTGGCCATGAAGTTTCCCAGTCAGGATTAGTGTCATTGAAATAGGAGGTTGGCAGATGCAAAGGGACATAATCATGGCAGCTGGACCCGGTCAGAGTGGGGGCACACGTCAACACGTAATAGAACTTAACATGTCCATGTTTGAGGTAGCATTTGTGCCAGTTGCTAAGGCCTGACCTCAGCCTCCCACGACATCGATGTAAGAGGTCATCATGCCAGACGTCGCTGTCCCAAATCTCCATCATAAAGTCGTCATTGCCATCCAACGTGACAGCCCCGAAGTTCAGATTTTCTGACCACTGAGGGTTGTTGTTCCCACTGATGACCCTAGTGCGACTTTCCTGTTTTTGGAAAAAAAATTTGACGTAGGCATCGGTGGAGGAAAAATGGTCACCCCAAAGACCGGATCCGCTGTCCACATGGAACTTGAGGTAAGCCTTGCCCCGCTCGGTGCCACAACATTTGTCGTTGATGACACCGTTGGGTATACACATGCAAGTGCATTTTCGGACCCGGCTGCTGAAGTTCTTCTCGGGACAGCTCTGGTGACAGTCTTTCCTTAGGGCTCTTCTTTTGATGTAGCTCACAATGGCTTGCTTTAAAACATTCCTCCTGGGATCTGTTTTGTTCAACAAGGTGTGTAGAGATAAAAGGGAATAAGACACCAAACCAGGTGTCCTTTTGGTACTCTCTATCCATTCTGAGAGATGGTTCATGTCTCTGCTATCCGAGAAGAGCATCTTTTTGTGACCGCCTATCACCTCTGTGTGCTGGGTTATATAAAGGTCGTAGAAGCTGGATTTAGATTTCCCAAACCAGAGCTTGGCACATATGGAATGGAAGGAAATAGATCCCCAAAGCCCTCTATGTTTCAGATTTGTCTCCAAATCCAAACAGACCTTGACCTTCTCAGCGGTGAAGCCCATTAAGGTCATGACACAAGTTTTCAAAGCCAGCAAGTAACGAGCTCGCCCACCTAAATACACCCGGTTGATATAATGGGTGCCATAGATATTGATGAAATGGTGGTATTCCTCGGGGTCATGATTGGGGGGCAACTTGCCGATCGCCTGTGCAAAATGGAAGGACAGCAGAGGATTCGTCTGAAGCCCCAAACTGCAAAGGAAAAGAATGAAAAAAAAATGCAGGATATTGTCAGCAAGTCAGCAAGATGCTTTGCTTCTTTCAAACCTTAATTCTTTTCAACTTGCCAATGAACCGGGGGAGGGGGGAGAGGGGAAAGGGGGAAATGGAATGTGGAAAATGTATGCAGAGATTGTGAAAACATGGAAGCCATCAAGGTCCCCACTGCAGGTGCTTGCGAAAGAGCTGGACTGTTCCCATAACAAAATAACATCTCATAATTGGACAATACGATCCACCAGGAGTGGGGAAGAAGAAGAAAGTATTGTTTAACTGGGGGCAAATATTTGTGCGGGAAACCAGAGCTTTTCGGTACCAACATGGTGTATCCAATAAAGTTTTACTTTTGGGAATTCCAATTCTCTGGAGAGTGTTTTCTTGTTTTGGGTATGCTAATTGGACAGTTCTGTGTCAAAGGCAACATACTAAGTCACATTTCCTGCCTCAGCATGAGAAAGGGAAGCGATGCAACAACCATGCTGAAAGTCAGATGGTGTCGGATGGTCAGTTAATGGGTAGGAGTTCACTGTTAGGTTTCATGTGGCCATTGGGAAAACATGTTTTTCCTTTTCCTGGTTAATCTTGAAAAGATTATCTGAAAATGGGGAGGCTCTTTTTATTTTTTCTATCATGACACCAAAGAATACTTTACTGAGAGTGTAACAGTCAATACAAAGTAATCCTCAATTTATAACCATTTGTTTAGTGACCAAAGTTATAACAGCACAAAAAAAAGTGACTTATGGCCAGTTTTCACATTTACAACTGTTGAAGCATTCCTGTGGGTCACGTGATCAAAATTCGGGCACTTGGCAACTGGCATGTATTTATGACAATTGCCCTGTCCCAGGGTCAGATGGTCACCATGTGTAACCTTCCTAACTTGCGTCCGACAAGCCGAGTCAATAGGGGAAGCCAGATTTGCTTGATGACCGCATGAGTCACTTAACAATTGCAGTGATTCGCTTAACAACGGTGGCTAAGAAAGCCATAAAAGGGGACAGAACTCACTTAACAACTGTCTTGTTTTAATAATGGAGATTGTGGGGTTCCATTGTGGTCGTAAGTCAGGAAGTACTTGTAACCTGGTTGTCTGTTTCTTTCTGGAGTACCAGAGCTGCAATTTATTTTAAAGGTAACCCACAATAAGTATCAGTTATCAGTTATCACAATAAATATCTGTCATAGATACCAACTTTCTCGTCTATAATTATGGTGCTTCTCTATTGAGCTAGATTGTGTCTGTAAATTTTTTAGTGTAACCAAGTTCCTGGTTATGGATTTGAAGCAGGGGTGAAATGCTCCCGGTTTGTGTGTGCCTGTCAGTCGTCAGAGAGCCGGTCACAAAGGCAGCGCGAGGCTCTGCCCACCCACCCGGATTCTGCCATTTGAGTTCTTTTACCCTCTGTGCATGCACAAAACACTTTGCAGATGCACAAAGGGTAAAAGAACCCAAATGGCGGCTTCTGGGCGGGTGAGCGGAGCCTTGCGCTGCCTTCGTGTGTTACTTCTGGGTACTGACCCTCTGCCTTCGTGTGTTAAAAAGTGACTTACAACCATGGGCGGGTTACTCTTACCTGCCTACTGGTACGCTGTGTGTGCATCATCTCATTTTGCGCACACTTGCTATGTGCATACGTTCCCTCGTGAGATTTTGCTTCCGCGCATGTGCAAGAAGCAAAAAAGCCCAAAAATTCCAGAAAAAAGATGGCGCCACGAAGACGGCACCGGAGCTGTCGCATGCAAATTGCGCAATCGGCGGATCCCTACTGGAACAGTGCACTGGACTGCACTGGTAGGAACCCACCACTGCTTACAACCATTTTCCACACATTGATCGTTGCAACATCCCGCCCATGGTCACGTGATCAAAATTCAGACGCTTATCAACTGACTCATATTTATGACCTTTGCACTCTCCTGGGGATCATGGGATCCCCTTTTACGATCTTCTGACAAGCAAAGTCAATGGGGCAGCCAGATTCACATTACAATGGTGCCACTAAATTAACAACTGCAGTGATTCCCTTAACCACTGTGGGAAGACAGGTCATTAAATGGGGCAAAACTCACTTACGAAACATCTCACTTTGCAACATAAATTGTGGGCTCAATTGTAGTTGTAAATTGAGGACTACCTCAGGGGCGGGTTCCTCTTACCTCCCTACCAGTGCGCTGCATGCGCATCATCTCATTTCGTGCATGCACATGTTCGCTACGCGCATGCATCCCCTCACGCCACGTGACGGACCAGCAAAGACGGCACCGGAGCCGTCGCGCGCAAATTGCATAATCGGCAGGTCCCTACCGGAATGGTGCACTGGACCGCACCGGTAGGAACCCACTACTGGACTACCTGTACTGAGCCTCTCCTTGTTCCCTCCAGGAGGTATCTGGCATCCAAAGAAACTTTACCCCAAAGAATTGGCGGAGCTCCATGTCTTCACTAGCTGTACTAGCAACCAAGCAAGGCATAACAGCATGGTCTGGCTGGCATTGTATATGTTGCTATTATACCTTGGCAGCGAATAGAAATGTTTCTTTTCTTTCAATCCTTTTCTATCCTTTTTTTTTTGAGAACTAAGTTCAAACAATGTGCCCGTAGTTGCCTTTGTGTGGGTGTTCTGTAACTCAGTTGACAAGATGGAATGTAACCCTGTCCATGAGTGACCTTGACATGAGATAAAATTTTACTCCCTTGGGATTTAGTTGCCTGGATTAATTATCTATTCCTCACCACCACCACCCTCACTCCAAATGGAGCCAGGGAAATGTGTTGGAGAAAGCAGGATGGGGAACATTAACCGAGCACAGCAACCTTATTCCTAAAATTGGTTGCAGCTACTCAGCAAACAGTAGTATGGGCTGTTGGTTTAAGATCTGAGCTTGGCAATGTGGTTGCAAATGTTTCATCACCATTTGAGGAGACATTGTCAGTGCACTTTGAAGTGTGCTCATCGTTCAAAGCGCACTGACGATGTCTCCTCGAATGGTGATGAAACGTTTGCCGCCAAGTTGCTAAGCTCGGAGCTCAAACCAACAGCCCAGCTACCAAACCGAGCTACTAATATTCAAGCACATTTCAAACAGTGGTATCTTTGGTGAGGAGAGCCTTTGAAATTCTGATGCTTGAGATGATTCCAGAAAGATCTTCAGAAATCCCATCTGGAACACAGAAGTTATACAACTCATAGCCACAAACCCTCATTCTTGGCTACATTCAGTTACAGCCTACATTCCAGCCTGTTACAAGTAATCCTCAACTTACAACCATTCATTTAGTGAGTGTTCGAAGTTACAACAGGAGTGAAAAAAGCGAATTATGCCCATTTTTCATATGTCCGTTGCAGCATCTGTGGGGTCAAAATTTGGATGCTTGGCCACTGATCTTTATGTAGGATGGTTGCAGTGTCTCTGGGTCACATGATCCCCTTTTGTGACCTTCTGACAAGCAAAGTTAGTGGGGAGCCCTGATTCACTTAACAACCACGTGACTAATTTAACTGCATCCATTCACGTAACAACTGTGACAAGAAAGCTCGTAAATTGCAGCACAATTTACTTAACAACTGTCTTGTTTAGCAATGGAAATTTGGGGTTCGATTGGGGGTCATAAGTTGAGGACTTCCTATATTTGCATCCAAACACCAATGTGGGTTGTGCACATTGTGCACTCAGATGCAATGGAGAAATATAGTTGTGTGTCTTCTTCAATATTTTGATTATGCCCATTAAACAGCTTCTCCTAATCAACACATCTGATAAATTCATACCAAGGTCAAAAAAACCTGCTCAAAATTGCCTTGGGATATCTCTCACTTTAACTGCGATGAGTGTGTAACACAACCCTTCAATCCACTCTCCCTCCCCCAAACTAATTTTGAATGGAAATACAGCAACACGGTGCCTCCAACTTTGATGTAATGAAATTGTTCCTAGAGGACCTTATAGCTGGTGATATCAAAAGCGTCTGGGGGATTGTGGAGAGACAACAGCTATCTCGTTAGTCTTTGAATAAAGATTACTTGTCGGGTTGACAAAGATTAATTCATTCCCCCTAAAACAAGAATGAATGGATTTGGATGCCAGTAGTTTCTGAGGTAATTGCAGTCATGCCATCAACACACATCAAGAATCTTGTCCCCAAAGCTGATATTGGTAGTTGGACAATAGCCTCTGAGATCTATCATGAGCTAAGCAATTTTTTGTTATAGTATTCCAGAGGTGGGTTTCAGAGATTCTGACCAGTTCTGGAGAACCGGTAGCGAAAATTTTGAGTAGTTCGGAGAACCGGTAGCAGAAATTTTGAATAGTTTGGAGCAGGGACCTCCAACCTTGGCCACTTTAAGCCTGGTGGACTTCAACTCCCAGAATTTATTTATCTTATTTATTTATTTGTGAGATTTATATACCGCCTCACAGTGCAAGCACTCTCTAAGCGGTTTACACCAGTAAGCAATGTATATTTACATTGCCCCCAACAATCTGGGTCCTCATTTTACCTTCCTCAGAAGGATGGAAGGCTGAGTCAGCCTTGAACCGGTGAGATTTGAACCGCTGACTTGCGGATCACAGTCAGCTAAAGTGGCCTGCAGTACTGCCTCTAACGCTGCGCCACCTCGGCTCAAAGCTGGCTGGGGAATTCTGGGAGTTGAAGTCCACCAGGCTTAAAGTGGCCAAGGTTGGAGACCCCTGGTTTGGAGAACCGGTAAATACCATCTCTGACTGGCCCCACCCCCATCTATTTTCTGCCTCCCGAGTCCCAGCTGATCGGGAGGAAATGGGGATTTTGCAGTATCCTTCCCCTGCCACGCCCACCAAGCCACGCCCACAGAACCGGTAGTAAATTTTTTGAATCCCATCATTGTAGTATTCATAGTCCATTGGATGCTCCACAATAAAGGAGAATATTTGTAGTTCAGGGTTGAAATGAGGGGTCCTTGGTACCCTCCGAGCTCGCTTGTTTTCTTGCAGACATTTCATTACCCAAACTAGGTAACATCATCAGTGCTAGTAAGGAGCGGGGTTTGCTGTCAATATATACTGAGAACAAACACCACTCCTTACTAGCACTGAAGACCATCCCAAAGGTGCTTTTTCAAGAAACAGCTGGACTTCCTTGTTTTCCTTCAATACGTTTTCAGTTCTCATTCTTGGATGGGAAGCAAGATGGCTTCAAGGAAAACAACAAAGTCAGTTGCCTCTTGAAAAAACACTTTTGGGATAACCATGACCTGCATGACTGAGAATCTCCATACTCATTTAGCACTGATGATGTTACCTAGTTTGGGTAACAAGAGCCACCGGCTCCATCGGCTCTGCAACGACCGACAGATATGAGCGAACCGGGAGCATTTCACCCCTGAAAATGGGATTCTTCAAGGAGTCTATTATTATTAACAGTAGTAGTTCTATTAGGTTAGGGTTAGGGTTTTTGTTTTTGTTTGAGCAACAAAAGCCCCTTCTGAAGGGGAGGTAATTAAGAAAATATTGGATTGTGCGGAGATGAATAGATTGACAATGAAAATTAAAGATAAGGAAGATTCAGAATATTATAATGTATGGGTGAAATTTTATGATTTGATAGAAAAAGAATATGTATAGAAGATAAGTAACACCGTTTAAATTGGAGGAAAATGGAGAACAAAAGGTGGTAGACCCAGGTGACAAAACTAGGTAGTAAAGGAGGCAGCATTAAGATAGTAGTATATACCTAGAAAAAAGAAAATATATAATATATGTATAGATATGGATATAGAAAAAATATAAGTCTAAGAGTTGCACCGATAATTAAATGAAGTTAGGGATATGTGTTACCTGTCTGTTAACTATAAGATGAATTATGATTAGAATCATTCAGGGAAGGGGTAAGAGGGAGGAAGAGGAAGTAGAGAAGGGAGGGGAGAAGGGGAGAGGAGGGAAGTAGGAAAGAGGGAGAGAAGGAGAAAGAAGGTAGAGGAAAGAGAGGGTGATAGAGGGAGGGGAGCGTTATGAAATAGAGGGAAACAGAGGGGCGATAGAAGTATAAAAGGTGCAAAATTAGGATATTGGTTTATGGCTTATTGGATACAACTACTGTATTTTTCGGAGTATAAGACGCACCTTAGTTTTTGGGGAGGAAAATAAGAAAAAAAAATTCTGCATCCATCTGGCTAGCATCCTTAGCAAACAGGCTGGAACTGGTATATTAGCCTTGCAAAGGTCTGTTTCAGAGGCTGCTTTTTCAGCCTTGCAAAGCTCAGTTTGAGAGGTTGTTTTCAGGCTTGCAAAGCTCCATTTCAGAGGCTGTTTTTAGCCTTGCAAAGCTCCGTTTCAGAGGCAGGGCGGGGTGTATAAGACGCACCCAGATTTTCATCCTCTTTTAGGGGGGGAAGGTGTGTCTTATACTCTGAAAAATACGGTATGTATATCTTGATATGATTTATGGTATATGTATGGATGTATATTTTATTTATTTATTTATTTATTTATTTATTTAAACGCTCTTATAGGCCCCCCAATCCCGTGGGACTCAGGGCGGTGTACAACATGAATAAGAGGCGTACATTTAAAAACAGTCGTCATTAATTTAAATTAAAAATATAATTAAAAAGAAGACATTATAAACACAACATTCAGGGGGAATCTGATTGTCCTATTCACCCCATCTGCCGGAAGAGCCATGTTTTTAAGGCTTTACGGAAGGCCAGTAGGGTGGGGATGGTCCGGATCTCTGGTGGCAGTTGGTTCCAGAGGGACGGGGCTCCCACAGAGAAGGCCCTCCCCCGCGGTCCCGCCAACCGACATTGTTTGGCCGACGGGACCCGGAGGAGGCCCTTTCTGTGGGACCTAACCGGTCTTAGGGAGGTATGTGGTAGGATGCGGTCCCGCAGGTAGCCTGGCCCTGAGCCATGTAGGGCTTTAAAGGTAGCGACCAACACCTTAAATTGCACCCGGAGGCTGACTGGTAGCCAATGCAGCTGGCGAAGGATAGGTGTTACGTGGGTGTATCTCGGTACACCCACTACTGCACGCGCAGCTGCATTCTGTACCAGCTGGAGTCTCCGGATGCTCTTTGAGGGTAGCCCCATGTAGAGCGCGTTACAGTAGTCTAGCCGTGAGGTGACAAGGGCATGAGTGACTGTGAGCAAGGCCTCCCTCTCCAAGTAAGGTCGCAATTGGTGCACAAGACGGATTTGTGCAAAGGTCCCCCTAGCCACAGCTGAAAGATGTTGCTCCAATTTTAGCTGTGGATCTAGGAGGACACCCAAATTGCGAACCTGTTCTGAGGGAGTCAATTTTTCTCCCCCGAGAACCAAGGAGGGACAGTCGACATAGTCCTTGGGAGGCAATATCCAGAGCCACTCAGTCTTGTCTGGGTTGAGCCTGAGTCTGTTCACTCCCATCCAGACCCTCACATCGTCCAGGCAGCGGCACATTACATCAACTGCTTCACTGAACTGACACGGGGTGGAGATGTATAACTGGGTATCGTCAGCATACTGCTGATACCTCACCCCATGTCGTCGGATGATCTCACCCAGCGGTTTCATGTAAATGTTAAACAGGATGGGCGAGAGGACCGAGCCCTGTGGCACCCCGCAAACCAGGGGCCTAGGGGCCGACCTCTGTCCTCCTGTCAACACCAACTGCGTCCTGTCAGAGAGATAGGAGGAGAACCACTGTAAAACAGTGCCTCCCACTCCCATCTCCCCAAGACGACGCAGAAGGATACCATGGTCAATGGTATCGAAAGCCGCTGAGAGGTCAAGTAGCACCAGGATGGAGGAATGACCCCCATCCCGGGCTCGCCAGAGATCATCCATCAGCGCGACCAAAGCAGTCTCCGTACTGTAGCCGCGCCTGAAACCCGATTGAAAGGGATCCAGATAATCAGTATCCTCCAATAGCCGCAGGAGTTGGAGCGACACCACCTTCTCAACAACCTTACCCAAGAAGGGTAAGTTGGAGACTGGACGGAAGTTCTTTAAATCCGCTGGGTCCAGGGAAGGCTTCTTGAGGAGGGGCCTCACCACCGCAGCTTTTAAAGGCTGTGGGATGGATCCCTCTCTCAAAGAAGCGATCACAACCGCCTGGAGCCAGCCGCGTGTCACCTCCCTGCTGGCAGAAACCAGCCAGGAGGGGCACGGGTCCAATAAACAGGTGGAGGCGCTCATCGCTCCTATGGCCTCCTATGGTATATATGGAGATTGTGGGGGAAAAAACAAAAAATTAAAAAAAACTGTGGCAAGAACGGTTGTAAAATGAGGCAATACTCACCTAACAAATGTCTCACTTAGCAACATAAATTTTGGGCTTGATTGGGGTCATACATTGAGGGTTACCTGTGCCCTTCTCTAAAAGATGCATTTTCAGTAAAGATTGCCTCAAATTTTCAACTCCTTAGAAAAAGAAATGTGCCAAATACGGGGAATTCCTCGGTGTTGCGTTTCAATGTATGAAATCATTTCCTCTGGGGGCAAACTCTGGAATTGTTGTAACAAATTCCATAGCATCACCTGAAAAAGTTTTTCTTTTCTTTTCCAGCAAATTGTCTACTGCAGACCCTCCTCCCTGTTTATGCTCTGAAGTGCTTTGATGCTTACCTGTAATGTTCGCATTCGATCTCATTCCTCAGAAAGCTGTATCTGTCTTCGCGGGTTTTTTGATACGCAAAAACAGCCATATTGGAGTGAGAGCCAGCAAAAGCCACCTCAGCTCCAGAGATCCCCTGGTCCTCCGTCACGAAATCCTCGGCCAACCCCATTTTCCAGTCATTCTTCACTTCTTTGGCTACTGCGTTGGCCACATCTATATCTAACTCATCCACAGAGTTGCTTGCTTGTCGGTGGCAGTTTTCCTTCGGTCGCCAGTCCACCCCAACCAGGGGAAGTCTCTGCAGCTGTCCACTCATTTTATGATTCCGACACAGGGTACATGTCCCGTTAGGTCCCTGCCACTTGCTGATGTCCACCACGTAAGCCCCTTTCTTCTCCAGAGTGGTGATATCAACTCCCTCCCCGATGAAATTATGGCCTGGTACAAAGTTGACATGGTTCTTGCAGACATGTCCGTGGTATGTATCGCATTCGCTGTTGTGTAAGGGGAGAGAGAAATGGAAGGAAGCAAGGTAAACCACGAAGAAGAGATGAACCTGGGGCATGATCCTCAGAAAGAGTTCCTTATTCTTAGGCAGTTCGTTTCTGAATCTTCCTGAGAAGAGGGGAAAAAAGCAACAGATGTTATTTAGGGCAGGGATTTGGAAGTGTGACAAAACATTACAGAAAATTTGAACAACCCATTTCCTACAGTGAAGCTGGGAGATAAAGCAGCTTGTAGGCCAGAGGTGGGTTCTAACTTACCTCGCTGACGGTTCGCTTCCTCCTGTGCCGAAAAATCCAATTTTTTTTTTAAAAAGCCAAAAACAAGATGGTGACGCATGCGCAGTGCCGGAAACTCAGCTTCTGCGCATGTGCAGAAGAAAAAAAAACTTGAAAAAAATTCAAAAAAAATCCCCCCCCCAAAAAATCCCCCCCTCAAAAGATGGCGGCATCCACGGACTGGCACTGACAGAACCGGTTCCGTGATGTCATTGTGACATCACCAGCGGTTTGCTACCGGTTCTATAGAACCGGTGCGAACAGGGAGGAACCCACCTCTGTTGTGGGCACAAGAAAGGGCAGGTTAGGTGGTGGTGATGGACACTACATTATTTGATATTAATTTTGGAGATCCACTGGGGAGTCTCCAATTTTTAATGGACCACAAATCATCCAGAAGCTTTACCTGGTGCATATTTGGATAAAGCTGACCAATAATGACCCTCCAAGTAAATTTCATGGCTGAGTATGCACATGAATGCAGTAGGCTGCATAATGAAGCAGCTATTTGAGTTAGAATAGAATAGAACTGGAAGGGTCTTTGGAGGTCTTCTAGTCCAGCCCTCTGCTGAAGCAGGAGACCCATTTCAGAGAAGTGGATGTTCAGTCTTTTCTTGAAAACCCCCCAGTGATGAAGCACCCACAACTTCTGAAGCCAAGTTCTTCCACTGTTTTCACTGTTAGGAAATTTCTCCTTAATTCCAGGTTGCTTCTCTCCTTGATTAGTTTCCATCCATGGCTTCTTGTCCTGCCCTCTGGTGCTTTGGAAAAATAAGTTGACCTCCTCTTCTTTGTGGCAGCCCCTCAAATACTATCATGTCATCCGTAATCCTTCTTTTCTCTAGACTAGCCAAACCCAAACCCTGCAACCGTTCTTCATATGTTTTAGCCTCCAGGCCTTTAATCATCTTAGTTGCTCTTCTCTGCAATTTTTCCAAAGTCTCAACATCTTTTTTGTAATGTGGTGACCAAAACTGGATGCAGTATTACAGCTATGGAAGTCACCATTAGATGCTTCGTTCCAGAATCCCCATGCAGGCATTGGAATGGGAAGGAAAACATCACCACCACCACCACCATCACCACCATCACCACCACCACCACCACCACCACCACCATCATCATCATCATCATCATCATCATCATCATCATCATCATCATCATCATCATCATCATCATCTCATCCATTCCTTTTTTTAAAGTATTTTATTTTTATTCCCATACAGACATTTTTACATATGTATCATCTCATTTCTTATTTCATTCTTTTACAAAATCTTTACACATATATTCTATATTTATCTTATTTCTTTTTATAGTTCAAGGTTGCTTTTTTACCATCCTCCCTTCCTATCTCATACAGCCCTTCCTTCTCTTTCTTCTTACCTTCCCTTCCTCTTTCTTCTTCTAAACTTACTTCCCCTTCCCTCTCTCCTTCTCCTCTTCCCTACTTCCCCTCCTGCCCTCTCTCCGAACTCTCTTCTCCCCTCTTCTCTCTTCACCCATCCCTGTTTAGAGATAGCCACTTGCCTTTTTCTGAACATGGATTATATCTTAATAGCTTGGTAACAGCTAGAAATACACCATGGCTGGTTTTTTTCTGTGAGCAGCTGCAACAAAGGAACAAGTTCCTCTTGTTCTTGCATTTTAAAGAAGTCAGAATGACAATCTTCCCTTCCCTTCTTTCACCTTTAATCTGCAATTGTCTTTTGATGTCTCTTATCATCACAGCCGTCCTCCCGCTGACCGATTGACCATTGCTGGGAAATCAAGATTAGATATATATAGAAACTTACCCACCCCTCCTTCTTTAGACAAGCAGGTCTATTCTTGATGACCAATTCTGCGAAAAAGGTTGTCTCTTCCTTCTTGCTCCGTTTGCTTTTCACTTCTTTCCTGTTCTAGCACGTGGGGACTAGAATTCTAGCGGAAATTTTAGAGAAAGGGAGAGAAAGAAAGAGAGGGAAAAACAATAAGGAAGAAATGGTTTTTCACAGCAGGGTATTCAACTTGCCTTTGCAAAGACAGAGAGCGTTTGGTGTGTGTACTTTCGTTTCACTTCTTTTTAGTTGACCGCACTTCTGTCCGGAATCCAGAGCTGGAAAGGACAATTGGCATTTTAATTTTTTCCAGATGAATGTTTATTTATTTCATTTAGCAATAACGAGTTTCTTGTGGTGTTCCTTTGTGAACTGGGCATTCCCCTTTGGGTGGGTTGTGGGAGTAATGAGATGGGATTCAACAAAGAATATGATTTTACAAAAAAAGAGAAAGAGGCTTTTAATGCCTCTACCCGCCCGCCCCCACAAATGGGGGGATATTTTTGCCAGAAGGTCCTTCGTATTTAATCTTCATTTTAGAAAGAAAATAAAAAATAGAGATGGCCTCCTATCAATGCAGCTTTAAGTCCCTGAGCGACAAACCTGAGACTTTTGTGTGAAGTGTCATATCTCATTTAAAACCCAAATGCTGATTTGTGTATTCTGAGCTATGATATAAACAGAAAATCAGGCACTGTCTCCTTATAAACGACAGGCCAAGTTAGTAGTTATGTCATTAGAAATCTTTGGTGTCTCCCTTTGTGTTTGCTTTTGATGAGGAGAAAGTTTTATTCAGAGAGCAAAAGAGGCATTTTAAAGCAGTGGTGAAATCCATTTTTTTTTGCTACCGGTTCTGTGGGAGTGGCTTGGTGGGCGTGGTGTGGCTTGGTGGGCGTGGCTTGGTGGGCATTGCAGGGGAAGGATACTGCAAAATCCCCATTCCTCCCCACTCCTGGGGGAAGGATATTGCAAAATATCTATTCCCAGCCCACTCTGGGGCCAGCCAGAGGTGGTATTTGCCGGTTCTCTGAACTACTCAAAATTTATGCTACCGATTCTCCAGAACCTGCTGGATTTCACCCCTGTTTTAAAGAAAGAACAAATGAAGTAGAGGGAAAAATTGATTTAAAAATCGGAAGGCAGAGTATAGAAAAGAATAACAGCGATGAATTTTTTTTCGGCATTTCATTTGTTTATTACAAAGGGTTGAGTGAATTATATTGCTTTTAAAAATGGCAGACTTAGATAAAATTAAAGAGAGTACAAATATAAATGGAAGGACACTTTGATTCCCACCATGGACGAATGGTTGCAGAAGCTGATGGAGTTGGCAGAAATGGAAAAATTGACTACTTTTATTAAAGAAAGGAATATAGGTACCTTCGTTTCCACATGGAGACCACTTCTGAATTTTGTGCTTGAGGTGGAAAAGAATGAAACTTTGATTTACGGTTTTACCCATTAGATTGATAGATCCTTATAGAAATGGCAAGTTTATATTACTATGAAAAAACAAAAAGTTGTGGTTTGATGTTAAAAGCTATGATGGATCTCCCAAAAAGTACAGTCCTCGACTTCTAGCAGTTCGTTTAGTGACCGTTCAATGTTACAACAGCACTGAAAAAAATGACTTATGACCATTTTTCACAGTTACGACCTTTGCAGCATCCCAGGATCACATGATCAAAATTCCCTTTCTGTACTGAAATCTCCTTTTTTCCCATTTCAGCTCTGATTCTGATAGCACTCACTAAACAAACTTGGGGTAAGAAAGAGTGGCCTAGAGGTGGAACTCTTGCCTCACAAACAGGAGGTTGTGATTTCAATCCTAGGTAAAGGCAGATGTAAGGTCTCCTGCTTGGGTAGCGGGCTGGACTAGATGACCTGCAACTCTGTTAATCTGTTATTTCTCATCTTTTGAACTTCTAAATCTCTTTGTTTGAGGCTGATTCAGTCAACATGGGACATACAAGTTTATTGTACAAAGGTATATTTACCAGTTAGGTGTATTGCCTAATACTTAATTGGAACTGCCCAGAGTTGGTTAGAAGATAGGCAGCTATATAAATGTTTTAAATAAATAAACAAATCAATAAATAATCCTCCTCAGCTCACCTTTTGCTTCCTGAAAGTTTAGTGCATTCAGTGCACGGGAGGAAGCGAACCGGCAGTGAGGTAAGTTAGAACCCAGCCCTGGTTGTAAGTAAGGACTACCTTTATAGCCACACATCTTATAACTAACTCTGGGCTACTCCCAATCAAAAGTTAAAGCAGCATAAAAACCATATCAAAACTATAAAACTAAACACATTAGAAACATCACAAAAGAACAAAAACCTGGCGCCAAGCCAAACCTCTGACGTGCAATCATTTATATGGTGATTTGAGGATGTGTTCCATTGAAATTTCACTGCTTTGAGCCCAAAAGTAAATCATTCAAGATCTTCAGTTGTGGTCACATGTAGTTCATTCATCAGTGGATCCTTTCATCCAAGTAGATTTCATTCCCAGTTTAAGATGCACCCTAATTCGATCCAGACTGTTTTGATTAGTATCAGATCCGTTTGGATGTCAGGACACTGGGCAGCTTTATATTTTTGAGAGACCATAGATATTGCAGAGAACCATTAGCCAATCCACATTTGCTTTCTCTGGTCAACAGCTGACTAAGGATGAGAGCTAGCCAGCAGTAACCACCCTGTTGGGTCCATGCCTAAACACACATCCCTTCCTCCCGTTAGTACCATTTCTTTATGTTCTGTACTTGCCAGGATGACCCAAATCCTTTGCCTTCCAAACTCTGATTCTGCCAGTTCTTCATTTGGGCCTTTGCAGAACACGAGCTAGAGCAAGTACAGAACAATTCATCCCTTTAAGATCCAGGAGCAATTTGTTGATATTCCAACAGTGGCATTCCCTGCTTTGAAACAGAATTTTCTCCATCCACATGTAGTATGGGGAAAGAGGGAAGAGGGAATAAAAGGAGGAGTTTTTGGCGGGAAACAGGGGAGAGCAATGGAGATAGAGAGTGTCAGGCCAAAGCCATTTTAGTTGGGGTCTTTGGCCTGCCACACTTTACATTATTTTAATATGTATTCTTTACTGTGGGCAATTGGGAGCGGAAATTGCATGAGGGCTGTTTGTATGTAGCCATAACAAATTCTTTCTAGATAGCCAAGGTCATCCTTTGTCTCTGCACTCCTGCACCTGCACGGAAGGAGATGGGTGGATTCTGCCAGGCTGGCAGTTGAAGATTGGTCAACGTGATGGACTTGGGGGTGTGGGGACAAGGGCTTAAACTTTCAACTGGGTGGTGAAACCCGAGGGACTTCAGATTCGGGTTTTATCCAGATGTGTCAAAACATGGCTCTATCAATAAATTGGAACTTTGAGGAATACTTTGCCTCGGACTCTGATTTAGTTTTGGATGCTATTTGGAACCCTGACAGAGAGAGGGGATTTTTCTTGGAGGCAAGCCTGAGGGAGAAGGGAGAGAAGGGAAGCAGGGTCCACCAGCTCTCCTGGCCTTCACCTCACTGAGTGAGGGAAGATAGAGAAAAGGAGTGGGAGGGAAGGTAGAGAAAGGAGTGTGAGGGAAAGTAGAGAAAGGAGTGTGAGGGAAGATAGATAAAGGAGTGTGAGGGAAAGTAGAGAAAGGAATGTGAGGGAACAAAGGAGTGTGAAGGTAGGAAAAGGAGTGTGAGGGAAGGTAGAGAAAGGAGAGTGAAGGAAGTTAGAGAAAGGAGAGTGAGGGAAGATAGATAAAGGAGTGTGAGGGAAAGTAGAGAAAGGAATGTGAGGGAACAAAGGAGTGTGAAGGTAGGAAAAGGAGTGTGAGGGAAGGTAGAGAAAGGAGAGTGAAGGAAGTTAGGGAAAGGAGAGTGAGGGAAGATAGATAAAGGAGTGTGAGGGAAAGTAGAGAAAGGAATGTGAGGGAACAAAGGAGTGTGAAGGTAGGAAAAGGAGTGTGAAGGTAGAGAAAGGAGAGTGAAGGAAGTTAGGGAAAGGAGAGTGAGGGAAGGTAGGGAAAAGTATGTGAAGAAAGGTTGAGAAAAGAGGAGGAGGAAGGGAAAAGAGAGAGACTGAGAGAAAGGGAAGCAGGCAGAGGAATTGAAGGAGTAGAGACAATGGAAGGAGAGACCATCAAGCAGTAGAAGAGAATGGAGAGAGAGGAGTGAGTGAAAGAAGGGCCATCTGACCACTCCCCACAGCATAATCTGCCTGCTGAGAGGAAACTACACAAGGGATTGGCTGGAATTACAAGACAGCAGAGTCCAGCTAATCCAGGCAAGTGGAGGTGCCTGAATGAGGACCAGAGTGGATTGGCAACTCTAACAACAGATTGCGGCAGGGGAAGGCATCTGGATGGTTGGAAAAGAGGACCAGGGAAACCTGGATTTCAGTGATTCTTTCAGGGGAAGCGCTACACACAGTGTCATGCCTCCGTTGGAGTCTGAATCGGAGATGGAAGATGAACAGCTGACAGAGAGAGGGAGAGTCTTCATTGGTTGTGGAGGAAACTGAGGAAGGGCAAAGTCAGGCTGGGCAGAGCAGGGAAGAGGTAGAACAAGGGGGAGGGGTTCAGATGAAGACCAAGGCCCACCCCCTCCTCATCCTAGGGCATGCAGGGAAGAACGCAGAAGAGAAAGAATGTGGGTTGCGTGGCTTATGAGGAAGGAAAGGGCCCCAATTCCCTTCACAAGGGACACCTGGGGATGGAGTTTAAAGGAGAGGCAGTTGGGAGGGGCATTTGTAAGGAACAAATGCTGAATTCATCTGGTGTTGAGAGTGTGGCCTGCATTCCTGGCACTCCTCCCTACTGTCTGAATTATTGCTGTGCTACCATCTGCTTATCTTGTCTTGCTGGAATTATTCTTCCCATCTGGGACTCATTATCTTTCCCTGCTGGAGTGATTGATTGCAGTCATTCTGTTTACAGCGTTTGGACTGGAGTATCTGCAGGTTTGTGAGATAGCTTTTCTCCAGGACGGAGAGTAAAAGGGATGTTGGGGGCAAACACAGGGACTCATACTGGTTCTCTAGCTGTATTGCCTTCGTGTCACGCCCCAGGTCATCACACACAGGTCTGCCTCTCCACTATTGTATGCACCCAGCTCACCGGGATGGGAAGGCAGGGTATGTTGCTGATCCCTTCAAAAAAGGGCCTTCTCATAGTAGCCCCTTCCATGAAGTATGATTGGCTCCCACCTGACATCAAGACATCAAGATCAGCAACCCATGACTCTTCATTGGTGAAGACAAAGCTGATCAAGTGGTTGATTTAATTGTGTGTCTGCTGTTCTCAGGTGAAGATTATGGGTTTATATGTTGTGGATTTTTAATGTTGTAAGTTATCCAGAATCACCTATGTGTGAATTGGGCAGCCATATAATTTTGTTACTTAATTAATTAATTTGTAAGCAAATTAAATAAATAATATTATATTAATTAATTAAACAAACAAGCAAACAAGCAAACAAGCAAGCAAGCAAGCAAGCAAGCAAGCAAGCAAGCAAGCAAGCAAGCAAGCAAGCAAGCAAGCAAGTAAGTAAGTAAGTAAGTAAGTAAGTTCCGTATTTTTCGGACTATAAGATGCACTGGCGTATAAGATGCACCTTAGTTTTTGGGGAGGAAAATAAGAAAAAAAATTCTGCCTACCAGAATCCATCTGGCTAGCGTCCTTAGCAAACAGCCTGGAACAGGTATATTAGCCTTGCAAAGCTCCATTTGAAAGGCTGCTTTTTCAGCCTTGCAAAGCTCCGTTTCAGAGGCTATTTTTAGCCTCATAAAGCTCCATTTGAGGGGCTGCTTTTTCAGCCTTGTAAAGCTTCGTTTCAGAGGCTGTTTTTAGCCTTGCAAAGCTCCATTTGAGGGGCTGCTTTTTCAGCCTTGTAAAGTTCTGTTTCAGAGGCTGATTTTAGCCTCGCAAAGCTCCATTTGAGGGGCTGCTTTTTCAGCATTGTAAAGCTCCGTTTCAGAGGCTGATTTTAGCCTCGCAAAGCTCCATTTGAGGGGCTGCTTTTTCAGCCTTGTAAAGCTCCGTTTCAGAGGCTGTTTTTAGCCTTGCAAAGCTCCATTTGAGGGGCTGCTTTTTCAGCATTGTAAAGCTCCGTTTCAGAGGCTGATTTTAGCCTCGCAAAGCTCCATTTGAGGGGCTGCTTTTTCAGCCTTGTAAAGCTCCGTTTCAGAGGCTGATTTTAGCCTCGCAAAGCTCCATTTGAGGGGCTGCTTTTTCAGCCTTGTAAAGCTCCGTTTCAGAGGCTGATTTTAGCCTCGCAAAGCTCCATTTGAGGGGCTGCTTTTTCAGCCTTGTAAAGCTCCGTTTCAGAGGCTGATTTTAGCCTCGCAAAGCTCCATTTGAGGGGCTGCTTTTTCAGCATTGTAAAGCTTCATTTCAGAGGCTGTTTTTAGCCTTGCAAAGCTCCATTGGAGGGGCTGATTTTTCAGCCTGATAAAGCTTCGTCCCAGAGGCTGGATGGGGCTACATTCAGTGTATAAGACGCACCCAGATTTTCACCCTCTTTTTTTGGGGGGGGGAAGTGCATCTTATACTCAGAAAAATACGGTAAGTAAGTAAGTAAGTAAATAAGTAAGTAAGTAAGTAAGTAAATAAATAAATAAATAAATAAATATCCTAGGCATAGAGATTGGGCAGCCATAACACACACACACACACACACACACACACACACACACACACACGGCATAGGGGTTTGCCAACATTGTTTGCAATTGCAAATCCCACATGATCAATAGAAAAACTTATCTCTCCTTATAAACACTGATTCTCTGCCCGGATTTAGAAGACCTTTGACCCTCCTGTTTTCACTAAAAGCTTATTTTCTTTTAATTTTTAGCTGAGTATTCATGTCCTGTTCAAGCAGGCACAGTATCAAAAGCAGGACCTCACTTCACTGAAGCACAAGCATGCAACACTATTCAAAGAATTTAAACAGAATGGCAAAAAAATCTAATTCTGATCGGTGGCTACAAGTTTTAGAAGAAGGAGGAAAACCAATGTTGTCCATCTTTCGTAATCATTAACATTTGTCTTTATTCAAATACATACTTTAGAATAAGATACAGGTTTGTTTTGGACATTTGGCTAAGTAGAAAAAAACCTGAGAGCATGCAGTGGCATAAATCCCTTCTTAAAGATAACTATCTTTTTCTTTGATTCTGTTTTCTTCCTTCAATATACTCTTGATAAAGTATATACTGCATGAATGAAAAAGAACCCAGTTATACAGCTAGCCCTCAACTTATAACCACAATTGAGCCCAAAACTTCTGTTGCTATGCCAGACAGTTGTTAAGTGAGTTTTGTCCCATGTTACAAACTTTCTCGCCATAGTTGTTAAGTGAATCCCTGCAGCTGTTTAATTAGTAACATGGTTGTTAAATGAATCTGGCTTCCCCAATGACTTTGCTTGTGAGAAGATCGCAAAAGCTGATCACGTGACCCCTGGACACTGCAACCATCCTAAATACGTGTCCGTTGCCAAGCGGCGAATTTTGATCACGTGACCATGGGAAATATGGCAACAGTAGTACCTAACAGTAACAGTAACACTACCTAATAGTAGTGTGAGAAACACTCATAAGTCATTGTTTTCAGTGTCGTTGTAACTTTAGAATAGAATAGAATAGAATAGAATAGAATAGAATAGAATAACAGAGCTGGAAGGGACCTTGGAGGTCTTCTAGTCCAACCCCCTGCTTAGGCAGGAAACCCTCCACCACTTCAGACAAATTGTTAATTTACCGTAATCATTAAAGAAACTGTTGTAAGGTGAGGACTACCTGTAGTCCATGAATATGACCACAATTGGGTTGATATATTTAGATATAGAGATGTCCACAATCTGGTTGCTAGATATAGATATATATAGATATATACAGAGGTGATATTCACTTACCTTTCCTACCGGTTCGCAAATATGAATGTGTGTCTGCGCATGCATGCAACCTTCCACGCATGCGCTTTGCACGCATGCACGTGGCTTCAAAACATGCAGAAATACGACGACAGATCGCCCTGAACCGGTCCGAACCGGCAGAATACCACCTTTGGATATATAGAAATATAAAGATACAAATGATAGAGATAAAGATAGAGATTTATAGAGGTATAAAAATAAATGGTATAGATATAGAGAGATAGATACACACATTCCCAGCAAACCACAGCATGCATATACTGTACAGAAATTAGATAGAGAGATAGAGAGATAGAGATAGAGATAGAAATAGAGATAGAGATAGAGATAGAGATAGAGATAGAGATAGAGATAGAGGTGTGTGTGTGTGTGTGTGTGTGTGTGTGTGTGTGTGTGTGTGTGTGTGTGTGTTTTGAAACATGCTTTAAAGAGCAGACAGGCTGAGTCATTCTTGTGTGATTCTGAGTCATCAAAAAAATCCTAGCTTCAGAGAGGAGGCATCTGTATTTACAAACAATGTGGAATGGAAAAATGATGTTGTAGGACATTAAATTTAAGGATGATTTGCCTCAGCCCCTGGAATCTAACTAAATAATTTCTGGCTTTTATTATGTATCCCATCTTCAGTCACACACCTCTTTGCTATATTTTGTCCATTTATTGTGGGAAGCAAGAAACTTAAAAAGACAGGAACTCATGACTCATATGGCTCACATCCTTGGTCTAATCAGGAAATTTGGGGATTGCCAAAATGACAGTGTTTTCCTTTCTCTCGTTTGTAATAATCTGCTGGGAGGAGAAAGGGAGGGAAAGAGAGGGAAATGGAAACCAAAGAACAAAGCAAATATCCAGAAGTCACAAGGCAATTTGAGACTAGAAAGATTGGAGAGATGGAGATCTGCTTTGTGATGTTACCACTTGTGTCATCATTTTTGAAATCATCTCAGTTAGCTCCAGATTTTCTGGGCTTTCAGTTCATATTATATGGGTATCATATTATATGGATATCTATTCCTACTGCAGGGTCCTGATTGACCAATATACAAGTAGCCCTTAACTTACAACCACAATTGATCCCAACATTTCTCTTGCTAAGTGAGTCAGATGTTAAGTGAATTTTGCCCCATTTTGCAACCATTCTTGCCACGGTTGTTAAGTGAGTCACTGCCATTGTTAAGTTAGTAACGTGTTTGTTAAGTAAATCTGGCTTCCCCATTGACTTTGTTTGACAGAAGATTGCAAAAGGTGATCACATGCCCCTGGGAAACTGGAACTGTCATCAATATGAATTTTGATCACGTGGCCATGGGGATGCTGCAATGGTCATAAGTGTGGAAAATGGTCATAAGTCACTTTTGGTAGACATTTCACAGAAGGAGCACAATTGATGTGTTCATGAAAGCTTCTCTGGTTGGATTTCTACCTGTGGCACAGCCTAAAAAACAAAATTTTCAGACTCAAAGGAAGTGTCAGGGCTGCCTCTGTCCATTTCCTAGGAAAGAAAAATCCTTGGCTCCATAGATTTAGAGAAAAGTACTTTTACTAGGAATGAACTGAAAGCAAGAAATTTCAGGCAAGCTCTGAGGCAAAGTGTGCAAAAACAGCAACTTGAAACAAACTGTACAGCCCAACTCCCTTGTAGCTATGCAACTAGAAGCTACTGCATACCAGAGCTAACAGAAATGGCCTTGGAGTGATAAGTGAAATCCAGGCCGTAGTTGCAAAGCTGCAATGAAAAATTCTCCACTGATCCCTCCCCGCTTTCCTATGGCAGCAAGCAGCAGGTTAGCTGACATTCGGCCCCGAATCCGCGCTGTTCGGGGACCTGGTCTGGACAGGACCAGGTCAGAAACCACCCTGGAGGGGTGGTGAAGAAGAGGGCACTGGCTGGCAAACTGGGAGGGGGCTGCAAACCCCCCAGGGAGCCAGCTTTGTCCTCGATCGGCGGCGACCAGAAGAAATGCCGTCCTAGTCTCGGCGGTCACAATGAAAGGATTTAAATACGGCGATCTGAAGTCATCTGGGAAGGAAAATCAATGTTTTGTGCTGGAGATGTTAGAGAAATATAAGAAGACAAAGACTGGTGAGTGATATTGCCAGGAAAATTTTAAAAGGAGCATTCAAAATATTAGAAAGGGGACAAAAGGACCGGGAAATCAAGGAGCGGCTGTTAAAGACCTGGGTACAATAGAGCAACAAAATTTAAAGGATTTGCAACTAAAAGCCCATCTATCAAAGATTTGGAATTTTATTTTAAAGACAGTTAAGATTTAAGAACTTTGCAAAATAAATTTTAAGAAATAATTTGAAATTTGGAACTGATTAAACAGAAAAATTAAAATAGAAAAAGTAGAACAAGAAACTAAAGTGGAGATGCCATCTGGTGGTTGGAAGAATTACTGATGTGGTGAAATACACTTATGATTGTTTGGACAGCTGGTGACCTTGATCAAGGAAAATATCTGTTTAAATTGAGCAAATTGGAAGCAGACTGCAAAACTTTGTTTGGACTGACTTGGATAAGAAGGAACATGAATAGATGTTGACCTTGTTTGGACTGACTTTAATAAGAAGAGCCGAGGTGGCACAGTGGTTAAAATGCAGCACTGCAGTTCAGCAGTTCAGCTGTTCAAATCTCACCGGCTCAAGGTTGACTCAGCCTTCCATCCTTCCGAGGTAGGTAAAATGAGGGCCCAGATTGTTGGGGGCAATATGCTGAACTCTGTAAACTGCTTAGAGAGGGCTGTAAAGCACTATGAAGCGGTATATAAGTCTAAGTGCTATTGCTATTGCTAAGAAGGAACATGAATAGATATTAAATAGCCAAAAGAATAGAAAGAATCAGCTTTGTTTTGTCTCTCTTTTTAACTACTAAAATAAAATTTTGTAAATTATAATAGGCTGTGAAACACACTTTGTCAGCAGCTGTACGTGGAGATTAGTGTCTATTGGGAACTGGTGGCATCTATGAATGAACTTTGATTAAAAGATTGAACCTATCTAAGCTTTGGATTGAAAAGCTAAGAACTGGGACTGAGATTGTTAAGATATGGAGAGAACTGATTTCTGAATCTGAGACATGGAGATTAGTGAACACTGAGAATTGATGGCATTTTTGAACAGATTTTGATTAAAGATTGAAATTTGACTAAAGATTGAATCTACTTAAGCTTTGGACTTAACTGAAATCTGAGATTTCTTTGAACGAACTTTGACCAAAGATTGAAGCTATTTAAGTTTTGGATTTAAGAATTAAGAACTGAGACCTTAAAGATGGAGCGAATTGACTATGAAGAATTGGCTGAATTTATGAAGGACCTTTTTGAAAACTTTAGAAGATCTGTATTTGGAGCATTTGAGACAGGAAAAAATGAAGTACAAATGGAAGAAAAAATGGAGAAGAGAACAGAAGAAGAAAAGAAGAGTGATGAAGATATTATAAATGATGATGAAAAGAGTAATAATAATGAAAATGCAATACTTATTAATGATTATGTTAATGATAATGATTCCACTGGGTTAAACAGTGAAAATAGAGATATAGATAACAGTTACAATGATAATAGAGATGATGATATTAAGAATATCTATGTTCAGATTGATGATCAGGATTTTGAGATACATAAAACAGAAAAAATAATGGAGAAAATTAGATATACACAGAAAGTAAATTTAAGAGGGAGGAAAAAAGCGTGGGGAAAGAGAACTTATTGGTATAAAATTAATAGAAAGAGGAAAAAGAATTTAATCGGATGGGGGTGGAAGATATATATATATATATAAATTAGTCGAGAAATTAAAAGGGAATGGATGATTACATGGATGATTACATTGAAATATTATGGAAATGTTTTTTCTTCTTATTAACTACTAGTTATTATTTTATTAAGAGTTAAAAAAATCTGTCCCTTTATATATAGATTAATATTGTTTAATGAATTAAATGATTTGATATTTTAGATAAAATAATGTTAATCAATATGAGAAATATGAATGAGAAATATGAATATTAGAGTTTAAAAGATACATTATGATTGTGTACTCTTTTTTTTACATATGAAATTTGTTCAAATGAAAAACTTTAAAAGGAAAAAATGTATTATTTTAAGAGATGAATACATAAATTGAATAACTCAGAAAGAATTTTGATGATTAGTAAGCGAAAAAGCATATTATGATTGTGTATCATTATTTTTAGACATGAGATATGTTCAAATGTAAAATTTAAAAACCATACATTTCAAGTGGTAAATGTTTAATCTGAGTGTTAATAATCAAAGAAGAATTTTTATGACTAATATAAGGAATTGGAATGTATAATTGGGCACTTCGTTCATGATAAAATAGAGGAAAAAAAACATAAACAATGAATAAAGAGATAAAAAAGTGGAGGAAGCAATTTGGCCTAAAATTAAGAAGTAGGAGAATAATAACTAATTTGGAAACTAATTAACAGCGAAGAATTTAGGAGTAGAATTGAAAAAATAATTGGTGAATATCCCAGATGACAAAATTAGATTTTCTTTTTTTTTTATTTTTTTTTTATTTTTCTTTTTTGTGGAGGTAAGATGAAGTTAGCAGTATATACCTAGAATCAAAGTATTATACATAAAGAAATGATATAAAAATAATTTTTTTCTTAGAAGGGATATGAAGAATCTGAACTGGAGATTGTATCATCAGTCTGTTAAACATAAGAGGATAAAAGAGTACTCAGAGGAAGACTAAGAGGGTGTAAGAGGAAGTAGAAGGGGAGGAAGAGAAGGAGTAGAGAGAGTAGAGGAGGAGTGAAGGAGTAAGAAAGTAGGAGGAGATGATGGAAGTAGAGAGGGGGAGTGCAATGAAAAAAAAAGAAAGCAGAATAGACTGATGATTGATGATATAATCATATGTATAAGATACTTACTTTTGAATGATGGAGTATAAATATAAAACTGTGTATTTTATTGTAATAATTTAAGATATATGTTTATTGAACTGTAAAAGTGGTGGAGGAAAAAATAAAAAACTTTTTGGAAAAAAAATTGACTAGGAATGAAGCTATCCTATACAAGGGCAAAGAAATTATAATTTTAAAACAGATCCCTCATAGAATAAGAATTTATCGAAAACAATATCAATTTTTTTTTCTCAAAAAAGTTTTATTAGTACAAACTTACATAAGTGGTAACAAAATATTAAATCCAAAGTACAAACATTTTTGTTTTCCCCCCCCAGACCCACCCCCTTCCCTCCCCACCTCCCCCCCCGGACTTCCCAGAGATAATACAGGGCATAATAATAAGTTTAAATTGTTAATAAAAAGAAAAAGGAAAAAGGAAAAAAAGAACACTATTTTTAAAAAAACTTCAACTCCAAACTATACAGTACTAATATATCGCATTTGTATACAATAGTAAAGATACAAAAAAGAGAGAGAAAAAAAAGAAAGAGAATAAAAAAAAAGAAAGAAAGAAAGAGAAAACTCTTTAACACTACAAACAAACAAACCTCCTACCTCCTCCCTTCAGTCCTCTATCTTATACAAGGTAAATGTTACATAAGTAATAACTAAATATAAAATACACAAATCTTAAACTAATATTATTGACATTAGAAATAACCTCTAAGATAAAACTTAACTAAATGTTACATAAGTGATCATCAAATATTAAATTTCATCATGATATTAATAAGATAATATTATTCTAAATTAATTCGCTAACTTCAATAAACAAAAAAAGAAAATAGAAGAATAAACAATAAACAAATCTTCAACAAACTATATATATCTAATATTATCAACATTAAAAATAACCTCAAAATTATATAAAACTTAACTAAATATTGCATAAGTAATCATTAGATAGGGAAAAGATAAAATACAATCATATTAGTCTCTATCCATCCAATATATTTCAACCTCACATCGTTTTGTATCTTGATAGTTCATCTTTTAATAGTTCAATAAATTCAAATTTGTCAAGTCGTCTCCCGTCTGCTCCCAAACCTCCATCTCCTTTTCCCCAGCTATCTGATTCAGGCACTCCTTTTGGATTTTTGAGTCTATTTCTTTTTGATCCATCGAAGGTGGCTTCCCCTCCTCCTCCTCTTTTATTTTCATACACCCTTCTTCTGGAATCTTGGATATATCAGCCTTTAGAACATTGACATAAAATTCAGTAGCTTTTTTTATCGTGTTGAGCAAGTATCTTTTTCCAGAAAATTTCACTGCTACTCCAACTGGTGCTTCCCATTTATATTGTAAATTTAATCTCTTAAATTCATCAATCAAAAAAGTATAGCTTTTTCTGGCTTTAAGCATTTTAGAGGGGATTTCTTTCCAAATCTTTAGTTCCTGACCATTCACCATAAGATTATTGTTAAACGTTGCTTGTATAATTCTGTTCCGTAGAGCTCTTGTGGTAAAATATATGACAATATCCCTTGGTAGATGCTTTTGTTTGGCGTACCACGAGTTGATTCTGTATGTTTTGTCGATTTGTGTAGCCAATTCCGCTTTAGAAATTCCAGACACCTGATCCAATATGTCAACCATCCTGCCTTTTAAATTTTCATATAATCCTTCTTTCAAACCTCTAATCCTTATAGCAACTTCCATAGATCTGAACTGAGTCATTAAGACCTCTTTTTCAAAATTTGCAATGTCATTTTGGATTTTATCTATGTAATTCACCGAAGTTGCCAAAGCTTGTTTATTTGTTTCAATACGTTCTGCCAAAACTTCAATATTTGTTGCTAAGCCTTTGCAAACCTCTAACACATCAAATCTGAGTTGTTGATTCATATTCTTCAAAGCAGCCTGCATTTTTTTGTCTATCTCACTTATTTTCTGATTAAATTCCAAAGTAAGTTCATGTTTCATAATCTTTAAATTATTTAATAAATTTTCAGGTGTCAAAAGCTGTGGAGGTGTTAGCTCAGTGTTAAGTTGCATTTTAGAAATATATCCAGATGAATAGTCATTTCTTTTAGTCAAAACAATCTTTCCAGACTTTGAAGCCATTGGTGTTTCAAAAGAATACAAAAAAGAAAAAAAAGCCAGATGCCTGATTAAAGTTCTTTCCAGTTTAAAAACCAGGTAGTCTTTTATTGGAAATATTTCTATTATAGCTTTAATCCAGAGTTAGGAGACAGAGAGAGAAAAAACCATTTTTCCAAGTTAAAAGTTTCCATAAGAGAGAGGAAAAAAAAAAGCCTCTGGGAAAACGAAAGTCACTTTCACTTCTCAATCGCCATATTGTTACTCTGTTTCCTTTGTTCCCTTGCCGAAGTGAAAGCTTACCCAGGAGTTGAAAAAAAAAGGAAAAAAAGAGGTTTCAGTACTTGCCCATCTCACGCCTGTTTCTCTCTGTCTGCTTCTATAGTTTAAATGTAGTTATAAATCCCATTTTTGAAGCAGCGGCTGGTCACTCCATCTAGCTCTGCAAAGGCAGAGGTTTCCGGATCTTCGGAGCTGGAGACAGGCTGCATGGGGAGCTCTCCCTTCGCGCCCTGCCAGATGGCTCCTAAGGCGCTGGGGGGGCTCTACCCCTCCTGTCAGGCTCTCATCTCTCCCCTTTGCCCGGGGAAGAGATTTTAAAGCCGCCAGACAGCTGTTCTGGCGGCTTTTAACAAAGATAGGAAAGGCATCCAACGAGGGATGTCTGCGATGAAGCGCTCCAAAACCGGAAGTCCAACAATATCAATTTTTAACAACCCAGTTATCAAAAAATAAAATTATGTTTCAATGGCTGATGCCTGAGGGCTTATTAATAGAATAGAATAGAATAGAATTCTTTATTGGCCAAGTGTGATTGGACACACAAGGAATTTGTCTTTGGTGCATATGCTCTCAGTGTACATAAAAGAAAAGATACATTTGTCAAGAATGGTTGTCATAGGGTTCAAGTAAGCAATCAGGAAACAATCAATATGAAATAATCGTAAGGATACAAGCAACAAGTTACAGTCATACAGTCATAAGTGGGAGGAGATGGGTGATAGGAACGATGAGAAAAACTAATAGTAATAGTAATGCAGCCTAGTGAATAGTTTTACAGTGGTGAGGGAATTATTTGTTTAGCAGAGTGATGGCGTTCGGGAAAAAACTGTTCTTGTGTCTAGTTGTCTTGGTGTGCAGTGCTCTATAGCGACGTTTTGAGGGTAGGAGTTGAAACAATTTATGTCCAGGATGCGAGGGGTCAGTAAATATTTTCACGGCCCTCTTTTTGACTCGTGCAGTATACAGGTCCTCAATGGAAGGCAGGTTGGCAGTAATTGTTTTTTCTGCAGTTCTGATTATCCTCTGAAGTCTGTGTCTGTCTTGTTGGGTTGCAGAACCAAACCAGACAGTTATAGAGGTGCAGATGACAGACTCAATGATTCCTCTGTAGAACTGTATCAGCAGCTCCTTGGGAAGTTTGAGCTTCCTGAGTTGGCGCAGAAAGAACATTCTTTGTTGTGCTTTTTTGATGATGTTTTTGATGTTAGATGACCATTTTAGGTCTTGAGATATGATGGAACCTAGAAATTTGAAGGTCTCTGCTGTTGATACTGTGTTGTCTAGTATTGTAAGAGGTGGTAGGATGGGAGGGTTTCTCCTGAAGTCTACCACCATTTCTACGGTTTTGAATGTGTTCAGTTCCAGATTGTTCCGGTCGCACCATGAGACTAGTTGTTCAACCTCCTGTCTCTATGCGGTTTCATCGTTGTCTCGAATGAGGCCAATCACTGTTGTATCATCTGCAAACTTCAGTAGTTTAACAGATGAATCGTTTGAGATGCAGTCATTGGTATATAGAGAGAAGAGAAGTGGTGAGAGTACACAGCCTTGGGGGGCCCCTGTGCTAATTGTACAGGTATCTGATGTGATTTTGCCTAGCTTCACCTGCTGCTTCCTTTCTGTTAGGAAGCTTGTGATCCACTTACAAGTGTGTTCAGGTACCGCTAGCTGATTTAGTTTAGTTAGAAGAATGTCCGGTATGATGGTGTTGAATGCTGAACTAAAGTCTACAAAGAGGACCCTTGCGTAGGTAATTGGAGATTCAATATGTTGTAGGATGTAGTGCAGAGCCATATTAACAGCATCATCTGTTGATCTATTTGCTCGGTATGCAAATTGCAGGGGGTCTAACAGTGGATCCGTGATGGTTTTCAAGTGGGACATCACTAGCCTTTCAAAGGTTTTCATAACTACAGATGTTAGAGCAACTGGTCTGTAGTCATTCAGTTCCTTGATGGAGGGCTTCTTCGGCACTGGGATGATAGTGGAGCGTTTGAAGCAAGAGGGAACATGGCATATCTCTAGTGATTTGTTGAAGATTTGGGTGAAGATGGGGGCCAATTGGTCAGCACAGACTTTTAAGCAAGAAGGAGTTATCTTGTCTGGACCTGGTGCTTTTCCCGGCTTCTGTCTGTGAAATAAATCTTGCACTTCCTTTTCTGTGATCACCAGGGGCTGTGAACCCAATGGGATGGGTTCAGTTGTAGGAGGTTTGGCTGTTGTTGGTGTGTCTGGGATGGAGATTGTGGAGATAGGTGGCTGTAGTTTCCTTTCAAACCTGCAGTAGAACACATTCAGGTCATCTGCCAGTTGCTGATTTCCTTCAGCTTGGGAAGGTGGTTTGCTGTAGCCGGTGATGTTTTTAAGAGTTTTCCACATGTTTGCTGGTTCATTTGTTGAGAACTGGTTCCTTAGCTTCTCAGAGTAGTTTCTTTTTGCTGCTCTGATCTCCCTTGTTAATACATTTCTGGCCTGATTGTACAGCATTCTATCACCTTTTCTCTAGGCTTCCTCTTTGGAACGACGTAACTGCTTAAGTTTAGCTGTGAACCAGGGTTTATTGTTACTGTATATTCGCAAGTGCCTGGTCGGTACACATAGGTCTTCGCAGAAGCTGACATATGATGTTACAGTATCTGTGAGTTCATCCAGGTCTGCAGAGGTGTCTTCAAAAATATTCCAGTCCGTGCAGTCAAAGCAAGCCTGTAGCTTTAACTTTGCCTCTTCAGTCCAAGTCCTCACTGATTTAATTGTTGGTTTTGTGGCTTTAAATCTTTGTCTGTAAGCAGGTACAAGGTGAATCATGCAATGATCAGAGTGGCCCACAGCTGCTCGTGGTAAGGAACGATAAGCATCTTTTAGTGTTGTGTAGCAGTGGTCTAAGGTATTCTTGCCTCTGGTGGGACAATTGACATGCTGAAAGTATTTTGGTAGCTCTGTCCTTAAGTTTGCCTTGTTTAAATCTCCCAAAACAATGGCCAGTGAATCGGGGTATTTGGCTTCAGCCTCCATAATCTGATCAGCTAGAGTTCTTAATGCCTTTTTTACAGAGGCTTGTGGGTGTATATAAACCGCAATTAGTAGACATGAGGAGAACTCACGTGGAGAGTAAAATGGTTTGCAGTTAATAAGTAAGGACTCCAAGTTTTCATCACAGAATTTTTGTATTATAGTTATGTCCTGAGACCATCTGTTGTTGATATAAATACATAAGCCTCCTCCCCGTTTTTTCCCTGATAATTCTGCAATCCTGTCTGCTCGAAGTATCTGAAACCCTGGTATATGCATGCTATTGTCATCAATTTCCTCATTTAGCCAGGTTTCAATAAAGCATAGGGCAGATGCGTTGTGAAAATCAGAATTGCATCTGTTTAAAAGAAGTATTTCATCCATCTTGTTAGCAAGAGAACGTAAATTGGTAAGAAAGATTGAAGGGAGCGGGGTTTTTTTAATTCCCTTATTCCTTAGTCTATTTAAAATTCCCGCCCTTTTACCTCTTCGTCTCTGCCGTCTGAGTTTGCTGATCGATAGTTCCGGGGAAATGGCTTTCTCCTGTGTTGAAATCTCCTCCGTGTTTGTAAAGACAGGTGGGGGTGAGGTTACAAAGAGCTGTTCCTTAAAGAGACGTTCCTTAATTCTTAGCAGATGGTCTCGTGAGTATGAAATCCGTTGAGAATTGCAGAGAATAGTAGAAAATAAAGAAACCATTTGAGAGCATTTCACCGAGGCAGCCTTCGTCGGCGCCATCTTCTGTATAACGTGTATAACGTGTATAACGTGGCAGGATAAAAAAACATAAAATTTCTTAAATAGAACAAGCACAAGAATTCTTTGACCAATATTGTGAGTCAGAGGAAGAACAAACCAGTAAAGAAAGTAGAGAGGAGTTAGAAAGCAGGAGCCAGGAAGAAGAACTACAAATAGAAGAGAGTGAACAAAAAGAGGTAAAAAAGAGACAGGAAGAGCAAAAAGGGGCAAAAGGTAGAACATTAAGAGAAACAAGAAACACTAAAAGATACTACAGACAGTAATGGCAGAAGAAGCCAAAAAATATCGATAAACATAAATGGCTTAAATAATCCAAAGAAAAGATACCAAACATTTTCTAAATTTAAAAAAAACTTGATTTTAATGTGATCTCTTTACAGGAGGTCCACATAAAAAAAGACAAAAATTAATTGAGAATCCAAGTAGGCAGATTATACTAAGCGTTAACAGAAAAAAAAATCAGGGGAATTGCCGTATATGTCAAAGAAACAATAAACTCAAGCCTGATTTACAATGATCAAGAAGGCCAAGTGCTCATGATCAAATTGGAAATAGGACAGAAACCCATTACATTGATAACACTTTATGCACCAAATGACAATCAATTTGTATTTTATAAGAAATTACATGAGAAAAATCATTGAATTGGGAGTAGATAACATATGTATTATTGGGGACTTCAATGCCATCACAAACAGCAAATTAGATTGCAAAGGTAAAAAGATTAAGAAGAAAAACACTCTCCCGCGATCTTTTTGGGAGATGAGTAATGAATTCGGCCTTAGAGACTTATGGAGGGAAAAACACAAACTAGAACAACAATATACTTACTTTTCAAATCCACACCAATCTTGGTCACAGATTGATATGGTCTGGGAGTCACTAGAATTGTCAAACGAAATTGAGGAAATAGAGATTGAACCTAATATTTGGGCTGATCACAATCCCATAACTATAAAATGCAAAGGAAGGAAAAAGAAATCAAGATGGATAATGAACCAATCCCTAACCACAGATAAGGAATTTAGAGAAATGCTTGAGAAAGAGTTAGAGATATTTTTTAAAATAAACAAAACAGAAGAGATTTCGCCCCAAATTCTTTTGGATACAACAAAAACATATATCCGTGGTCTAATAATAGCATACACAGCAAAAAAGAAAAAAGCGCCCATTTGAATTCCCTCTATCAAGAATTAAAAATAAAAGAATTAGCATTACAGAAAGACCCACAAATTAAATATATGAAAGAACGAGACATAATAAAACATAGAATAAATTTAAATACTCAAGAAGAACTAGCTACAAATATAAGAATGGCCAAGAAAAATTATTTCGAGAATGCAAACAAGCCAAGTAGATGGCTTGCTTATAGACTAAGAAAACAAAAAGAAGCTAAAAAAATAGATAAATTGCTAGATTATGAGGGGAAGACTCACTATAATAGAGAGGGGAAAAATATAGTATTAAAATTTTATTAAAAACTCTATTCTCGAGAAGAGATAAGCGAGGGGAAAATTATGTCATATTTAGATTCAGCAAACATTAAACAAATTACTGAAGACCAAAGACAATTATTGAACAGACCCATTACAAAGACAGAACTTCAAACTATTGTAAAACAACAGAAAAATAACAAAAAACCCAGACCAGATGGCTTACCCGTTGAAATATATAAAGATACACAAAATATTTTAGAAGATATTATGCTACAGTTATTAGAAAAAGCACAAATACCACCATCCTGGTCCGAAGCCTTAATAACACTGATCCCCAAAGAAGAGTCAGATCATGAGTTAGTTCAAAACTATAGACCAATATCTCTTCTTAACGCAACTATAAAATATTCATAGCCATAATATTAGAAAGATTTAAGAAAATATTGAACAAATATATACACCAGCACCAAAACGGGTTTCTGCCAAAACACCAAATTAAAAATAATCTAAGAACAATAATAAACGTTCTTGAATATTAGAGGAACACCCACGCAAACAACTTGCACTGGTTTTCCTTGAAGCCCAGAAGGCATTTGACAATGTCAATTGGAATTTTATTATACATCAATTGGAAAGGATGAACTTCGGGACCAAATTCAAAAATATGATACAATCAATTTATTCGAAACAATTGGCTAGTATTATAATAAATGGCGAATGTACAGACAAATTTGAAATCAAAAAAATAATTAGACAGGGATGCCCACTATCTCCTCTTCTATTTATTTTAACATTGGAAACCCTATTGATAAAAGTAAGAGAAGAGCAAGAAATCAAAGGACTAACTATTAGGAAGGAAGAATATAAGATCCAAGCCTTTGCTGATGACCTGGCCTTTATAATAGAAGATCCACTTGATTCAGGACCGAAATTAATAAAATTAATTGAAGAATTTGGAGAAGTTGCGTGACTTAAAATAAACAAAAACAAAACGAAAATTATAACAAAAAATCTCATGAAATCTCAGATTAACCAATTGGAAGAAATAACAGGTATGCAAGTGGTCAAAAAAGTAAAATACTTAGGAATTTGGCTGACGGCAAAGTGCTCAACAATAAAAGAAGAAAATTATATCAAAATATTAACACAAATTAAAAAGGATTTGGAAAATTGGAAAAATATTCAACTATCATTATTAAGAAGAATCTCCTCTATTAAAATGAATGTCCTACCAAAGTTGCTATTCCTATTTCAGGTGATCCCGATTAACCCAGGGAGATCTTTTTTCCTAGATCTGACAAAGACAATATCAAAATATATTTGGCAAGGAAAAAAACCGAGAATAAAGCAAACTTCATTACAAGATGTCAAGGAAAGAGGTGGATTCGGAGTCCCAAATTGGCAAATATATTACCACTCTGCAGCTTTAACTTGGATAAGAAATTGGATAGAACTCAAAAATAGAATTTTAACGATCGAAGGACATGACCTCCTACTAGGATGGCATGCATTTATTTGGGATGATAAATATAAAGCACATACTTACTTTAAAAAACATCTAGTAAGAAATTCACTCCTCCACATATTAAAACCCAACACTATCCAAAAACACCAATTTGGATCTCGCCAGTTGAAGCAACAAAACACCCAAGTATAATGTCACCTGATAAAGCAATAAAATATAAAGAATTGCTAAATGAACAAGGAATACTGAAGAGTAGAGACGAATTGTCGGAATGTGGTATAAAATTAGACTGGTGGATTTATACCCACATTCAAGTGAAATTCCAAAAAGACAATAAGACACACGGACTCCAAAAGGATTATAGCAACTTTGATAGGACATTACTGGGTGCTGAGGATAAATTGATAGGAAAAATTTATAAGTTTCTAATAAGTTATAAATTAGAAGAGGAGATAGTGAAGGAACCAATGCTTAGATGGGCAAAAAACTTTGGATACCCAATAGAATTAGATAAATGGGGAAAAATTTGGATGACAAATTGACAGATGACAATGTCAGTGGCGTTCAAAGAGAACCAGTACAAGATGTTTTACAGGTGGCATTTACCACCGATATAAGAATTGCAAACATGTTCCCCAATTCTTCAGCATTGTGCTGGAAATGTAAAAATGAAATTGGCACCTACTATCATACTTGGTGGACCTGTACAAAAGCTAAGAAATACTGAAATAATATAATAAATTGGATAAAAGAAATAGCACAAGAAGATATTGTTTGCAAACCTGAGTTATTTTTGTTAGGTATCACAGATTCAAGACTTAATAAAGACATCCAATACCTTATCATACACATCTTGACAGCAGCTAGAATCATCTATGCACAATTTTGGAGAAACACCGAAATACCCAAAGAGGACGATATTATTAGAAAGATAATGAACTGTGCTGAGATGGATAAATTAACAAAGGAATTAAGGAATAAACAAGAAACTGATTACTACAAAATATGGAATAAATTTTATGACTGGTTGAGAGAGAGAAGGAATAAACAAAATAAGACGTATAACCGCTAACCCTGGATAACATAAGGAAATAGCACTTAAATGATGTATTCATGAAAGTAAATACAACAATGTATATACCGTATTTTTCGGAGTATAAGACGCACCGAAGTATAAGACACACCTTAGTTTTGGGGGAGGAAAACAAGGAAAAAAAGGCCTCTGCCTCCAAGCAATTTGCCAAACAGCAAACAGCAAACAGCACAGATGATATACACTGTTTGCTGTGTATTTCTGTGCATGTGTGCCTGACCCATAGAAATAGCAAAGAATTGGAGAAATGTACATTATGCCAGAAAGTTTTCTTAAATGTTGTCACACTAACTGCTCCAAATTATTTAAATAGATCTACTCCAAGGTAACTAAACTCTAATACTAAACAGGACACTGTTACATTTCAGACTATACTTGTACAGAGCTGTTAAAATTAATTAAAATTTCTGGAAGTATACATTATTCTCTATTATTTAAAAGAAGATACAATAGCACTGGGCCTCTTCAGAGCAAGCATTTATTTTAAAAAGCTACTTTATTTTGTTAAGTTGTCTAGATTTACAGGGATCTCCAACCTTGGCAACTTTAAGACTTGTGGGCTTCAACTCCCAGAATTCCACAGCCAGCAAAGCTAACAAAGCTGGCTGTGGAATTCTGGGAGTTGAAGTCCACAAGTCTTAAAATTGCCCCTGGCTCTAGAACAATAATAAAGCAGTCTTTAAAAAATAAGTCTAATAATTTGAACATTCTACAGACATTTATAGTTATTCACTTACCCCTTTCCATCCAGTTCAGCAAAAAATAAAAATCTGCGTGTCTCTCCCATCTATTTGCCTCTTTGCAGTTTCAGTTTCACTTTCATTTTCCCATGTGGCAAATCAGCTGTAGGTCGGGAAGTGCTAGTGACTTGCTTGGCTTTACAGGCTCTTCCCTCTTTGCTGCAAACAGGTAAATTGCTGGAAGACAGAGGCCAAGGGGTAGGGCTGGGTGGGTGGGTGGGGCTACATTCGGTGTATAACATGCACTCAAGTTTTCACCCTCTTTTTGGGGGTAAAAAGGTGCGTCTTATACTCCGAAAAATACGATATGTAAAGATTAGAGATGCAAAGACTACATAGATATATTTGTATACCAATATATTGCTTTATGGAAAAAATCAAATTTCTGATAATATCTGATAATGAAAGCTTATTTTATATAGGGGCTAAATAGAAAAGCCCCAAGTGTCTGTTTAATGTTGTTTGTGTTGAATGTTATGTTGTCATATGTATTTAATAAAAAAAAATAAAAAAAAAGAAATGCCCTTGGATAAGCGAAATCCAGGCCATAGTTGCAAAGCTGCAATGAAAAATTCTCCACTGATCCCTCCCCCATTTTCTATGGCAGCAAGCAGCAGGCTAGCTGACAGGAAGAGTGATCCAACGTGGAATGGGCCCATTCCAATGACTTGGGCTTCTGTGCATACAGGAAGTTCTCAACTTACAATCATTCATTTAATGATGGTTCAAAGTTATGACAACCTCAGAAAAAGTGATTTATGACCTGACCTCAAAGTTACGACCAGAATGGATTTGATTTAAATCAAGTCAATTTAAATCACAATTTAAATCAGTAGTAAAAAGGCTTGATTTAAATCAACTCAATTTAAATCATAATTTTTAAAGAGCAACTATCATATCTGTCACGCAGTGGCTCCTTGTCTGACCCGCTGTTGACTTACTGATCCATTCACTTTAATGGGACGGCTGGAAATGCAGCAGTGACACAAAAAGGTGAGGGACGTGGCCGGCAGCAGGTGAGTGGATATCCACTAACAGGTGCTGCCATGATGGATCTGAAATAACAGGTGCTCCTTAAATGTAAGGACTCATTCTTGCTGGTGGTTAGAATCTTTAATATTATTATTTGCAAACAAAATGAAGGTTTCCTATTCAGCTTGAAGAGCTTCGATTCATTGATTGAGTTTACCAAAAATGTAAATATTGCAGAATATACAGCATCATGCTACATAACTAAGCTCCATTTCATGCTGAATAAACCAAATTATTAATGTATCTTAAATAGAAAACTATCTTTAGATAGATTTTTACTCCAAAAGCATTTATTAAAATAAATTTGATAAAAATAATAAAAAAATCCGATTTAAATTTTAAAAAATCTGATTTAAAAAAATCCAATTTAAATTTTTTTAAAAATCCAATTTAAATTTAAAAAATTGATTTAAAAAAGCATCAATTTGACTTCCGGTTGACTCTGCTGCATCGAGGACGCTCCTCATCGAGCGCCTAATCCCGGGCTCTGTAAAGCCACCAGAACAGCTGTCTGGCGGCTTGAAAATCTTCTCCCCTGGCGCAGGGGAGAGATGAGAGCTGACAGGAGAGGGTAGAGCCCCCCATAGTGCCCCAGGAGAAAATCTGGGGCACGAAGGGTGAGGGCTCCCCAGGTAGCCTGTCATCTGCTCCGGGACCTGGGACACCTCCGCTTTTGCGGAGCAAGATGCAGTGACCAATTCTGCCTTCAATATGGGATTTTTAACAATTTGACTACAGCAGACAGAAAAAGCCAGGAGACTTGGATGGCAAGTACCTTAACTTAACTTAACTCCAATGTTGATTCTTTATTTCAGAAATGACTAATTGAGTTAATGAGTAACAAAATGGCGATTGAAGCTTCAAAGGGCGTGAAAGTGAAAGCTAAAAGGAAAGTTTCGTTTCGCTAGCAGCCCTCTGTTTGAAAATGCCTGACTTTGATGAACTTTCTCTTCTCTTTCTGATTTTGGATTAAAATAAAAAGTGTAATTATAAATTTTAAATGGCTTTAAAATCTGGAAAGACTGTTTTTAACAAAGGATTTGAGTACCCTCCTGCTTACATTTCAAGAATGCAACCTACTGTCTATTCAACACCTCCACAGACTTTAATGCCTGAAAAGTTATTTGAAGCTTTAAAAGTTATGAAGAATGAACTTGTTACGAAATTTAATCTAAAAATTAATGAAATTAATGAAAAAATACAGGCTGTTTCAGAGGAGATTGCTACTCAACACCAGCAATTAAGGGAAGATATGTTATTTGCATTTAAAGGACTGGTAGGAAATATGGAAATTTTGGAAGAGGAGGTGGAAGAAATTAAACAGTCTGTGATAACTTTGGGTGAAGATATAGGAAAGACTCAAAATAAAATTGAAAATTATGAAGTTGAGGTGTTAATGATTCAATATAGAAATATGGAGTTTGCTTTAAGAGTAAGAGGTGTAAAAGAGAAAAAACAAGAAGATCTAAAAGAAAGGATGTTGGAGACATTTGTGCACATGTTAGGAGTGACAAAAGAGGAATTGTGTATGCAAATTGATAAGATATATTGTGTTAACTCTTGGGTGGCTAAAAAGAAACATCTGCCAAGAGATATCGTAATATATTTTACCACAAGGACATTACGTAATGAAATCCTACAGGCGACTTTCAAGAACAAGCTCCAGGTAGATGGACAGGAGGTAATGACATTGAAAGAAATTCCTTCTAAAATGTTGAGAGCCAGAAAGGATTATGCCTTTCTGGTGGATGAATTGAAAAAACAGCAAATACAGTATAGATCAGTGATGGCGAACCTTTTTTTCCTCGAGTGCCAAAATAGTGCATGCGCATGCTATCACATGCATGTGTGTGCCCACACCCATAATTCAAAGCCCCTCACTCACCCCACCCCCCTGCGCATGCGTGCGCGACCCATCCCACTCCCCCATTTCCCGACTTCCAGTGGGCCCGGTAGGCCCGTTTTTTCGCCCTCCCCAGGCTCCAGAGGCTTTCTTGGAGCTTGGGGAGGGCAAAAATGCTCCACCCCCGCTACCCTGGAGGCCCTCCAGAGGCCGAAATCGCCCTCCCAGAGCCTCCGCACGAGCCAAAAATCAGCTGGCGGGCACGCACATGCGCATTGGAGCTGAGCTAGGGCAACGGCTCGTGTGCCGGCAGATATGGCTCCGCGTGCCACCTGTGGCACCCATGCCATAGGTTCGCCATCACTGGTATAGATGGAAGGCTCCAACTGGGATAGCGGTGATACATCTGGGAAAGAAATATCGGCTCAATATGATATTGAAAGCAAGTGATTTTTACGTAAAAGTGTTAAAGGCCGACATATCCAAAATACCAGAAGGAAGAAGAATGAAGGAAGTAATGGAAGATGAGAGAGGAGAGTCGTCAACAGTTGTCCAAATGGGAGGAGTTTTGATGAGTCAAGGTGATTTACAGAATCAGAGTGATGTTTATAATGTGGAAGAAGAGACAAAGGATCAGAGTCAGACCAGAGCAGCGGCTATATGTAAGGAAGTATCAAGACAATAACAACCTAAATTGACAACTCAAGAAATTACCAAACCACAAGTGTGTGCAAGAGTTAGATCTAAAGCTCGAATGAGAAGAAGGAATGATTAGAACTTGGTTTCAGTATGGGTAGTCATAGGCCAGATCGAGGGAAGATTAAAAATTGGTACTTTGCAGTAAGATGTTAATTTGACAATACAAATAAAAGGAAGATTCATTTATTATCGAGGAAATGACGCTGATGGTTGTGCATTTGGCCGAGATGGCGAAAGAAAGATTTCTTTTTTCTTCTTCTTTTTATTATTATATTTTAAAGATTATATAAATGAAAGACACATAGAGGAATGGACTAAATTTTTTTCTTTTTGACTACTTTTAAAAGGTTCTGAGTTATATGGAATTAAAGATTTAGAATAATTGTGAAATTAATAATTTGATATATTGGAATGTTAGTTTATTAATAATATGCCTGATTTTTAGATTATGCTTAAAAGGTTTTGAGTAACAAGGAGTTAAAGATCTAGAGAAATTTTGAAATTAATAATTTGTTAGTATATTTTAATTTTATGTTTATTGAGGAGGTATACCGTCGGAAGAAGGAAGATCCATTTATCATCGAGGAAATGACGCTGATGGTTGTGTATCTGGTTGAAATGGCGAAAGAAAGATTTCTTCTTTTTCTTCTTTTTATTATTATATTTTAAAGACTATATAAATGAAAGATACATAGTGGAATGGATTAAAAAATTTTTTGACTATTTTTAAAAGGTTTTGAATTATATGGAATTAAGATTTAGAATAATTGTGAAATTAATAATTTGATATATTGGAATGGCAGTTTATTAATAATATGCCTGATTTTTAGACTATGCTTAAAAGGTTTTGAGTAACAAGGAGTTAAAGATCTAGAGAAATTTTGAAATCAATAATTTGTTAGTATATTTTAATTTTATCTTTATTGAATATTATACCCTGTGCTTTTTCTGGGAAGTCGGGGGGGGGTTAGAGGGGGGAGGGGGGAGGATGGGGGGAAGGGGAGGGGGTTGGGGGAAGGGGGGGAGAAAAAGAAAAATGTTTGTACTTTGTACTAATAAAACTTTTTGAATAAAAAAAAAAGCATCGATTTTTATCTACCCCGGTTACGACCATTGCACTGCCCTGGCAGTCACATGATTGCTATTTGGGCATTTGGCAACTGACTCACATTTATGACCGGTGACAGAATCTTGTAGTCATTGATTGAGATTCGCTGATCTTCCCATCTGGTTTTTGACATCAATTGGGAAATCTGGAGTCGTTTAACAACTGCAGTAAAAATGGTTGTAAAACAGAGTCTGGTCATTTGATGACTCACTTAATGATCGCCTTGCTTAGTGACCAAAATTCTGATCCCAATTGTGGTCATAAGTTGAGGACTATCTATAATGATAATAAATTTGCTCATAGCCTCATTTTCTTGACTTTTTTTTTGAGGGGCAGGGGGTAATAATCATTTCTACCCACCCAACCATAACATCCTGTCACGCGCACATATTCTCTTCACCAGGAAATACTAAAAAAAAAAAAAATTAAACCTGACCACTTATTTTGTGGATGTTGTCCTTATTCCATTTGCTTATCACTCTGCAACTACATTTCAGCTTCAGATTTTTAAAAGTGTGCAAGGTTAAGGGGTTTTTGAGCAAGGAATATTTTCCCCTTTATTTATTCATTTTTGGGATATTCTCCTTTTCCTCAGACACCTCCAAATAAAAAGAGACCATTCCTTTAAGACAAAAGAAAAATCTCACACCCAAAATGAAACTCACACCCTTATAGGAAGAATAGAAAGTGAAAGACCTTCACAGCTGAAACAGATTTTGAGAAACCGAGTTGCTTGATTGTTATCAACACTCAGTCTCAAAGGAGTGTGTCTTAGACTCAACGCTCTCGGTGCAGACACAGAAGCTGGATGGAAACGTGAGTTGAATTCTTTACTTTAAAAAAAAGGGGGAAAAAAAGAGAAATTATCCTTAGCAGAAGTAGTTCTGTTTATTCCCAATGTCAGGTGTTTCTGCTTTGAATGTTTGGAAGTCAGATTTGAGAACTTTAACTGGGAAAACATCCTACCACCACATCGTCTCTCGATCCTAGGAAAAGTTTAATTTGCTGACTGCGTGAATGTGACAGGATGTTGTGGCTTGGCAGGTAAAAATTATATCTCTGTCCATCCCTCCCAGTGCAAAAAAAGAAAATAAAAAAAAAATAGGCTGGGTTTGCACAACAGCCCTAACCATAAATTAGTCAAAACTGTTTTAACAAAAGATGTTGTGCAAACTCAAAAGTTGGGGGAAATTATAATTCTCAGTCAACCATGGGACCTGTCTATCAAGTGAGGATTGTTTGAATGGGAACGCCAGAGGGACAAGATTTTATAATATTAGAGAATGGCCATTGCCACATGGGGCTACTGATACTCCTAATGAGATTTCAAAAAGCTGCATGGTCTTGTAACGTCCACATAAAGACCAGGTTTCAACACAGAGAGTAACACCCAGGCTAAATCTGGGTTCATTAAAAATTAAAAAACGCGCATTAAAAAATGCAGTTGGCTGACTTCTGTATTAGGTTAAGGTTTGAGGTGAATTTGTGGATTGGGTTAAAGTTTGAAGCAAACCTCTGTTTATGTCTGATGTTTTTTGAAATGTAACTACAGAGGTCAAGTTTTATTTAGCTGTGGGTTACTTCAAAGATACTTCAATTTGTTGGAAAACGGTTGGGAAGCTTAGATCTGAAGGTAAGTGGAAGGGAAGGTATACCACTTGCTTTTATTAACCTATCATATCTTTCCATTCTTGGGTTTGAAACACCCCAGATGTGGAGTAATTAATGCCAAAAAAGACAAATCTGAGGTCCTCTAGTAGTTACTTACTGAGCAATGGCTGCTCGATGTTGGTTACAATGGGAGTTTTAAATCACCACCGTTAGGAAGTGCTGGTTCCAGACAATTAAGTCTGACTTAATGCTTCTGGTGTATATGTCTGAGCTACTTACTGAAGTAAGCTAAAATCAATAAATCAGAATTATGGTTTAGGACAGGGGTCCTCAAACTTTTTAAACAGGGGGACAATTCATGGTCCCTCAGACTGTTGGGGGGGGCCCTGACCAGCTGGATGGGCGTGGCTAGGTGGTCATGTGACTGAGTGGGTGAAGCCAATTTAGTAGTCCATTTTTCCAATTTAGCAATCCATTAAACAATACACACAAATTACATTTTACCGTATTTTTCGGAGTATAAGACGCACCTTAGTTTTGGGGGAGGAAAATAGGGGAAAAAATCTACCTACCAGGTATTCATCTGGCTACAGTCCTCAGTCTGTTCAGCTTCAGCACATTATTTTATCCCCTGGTTAGGGCTGAAAAGACCTTTTTCAGAGGGAGTAGGAATGAAAACAAGCCTGCAAAGACAGAGTAGGAAGCCGGGAAGATCGTTAGCACCGCCTTAAGGCTGGGGAAAAAAGCTTCGGAAAAGCTACATTCGGAGTATAAGACGCACCCAAAATTTTCAGCCTCTTTTAGGGAGGAAAAAGGTGCGTCTTATACTCCAAAAAGTACGGTGATTTGTTTTGCTCCTGGGGGTGTTTTATTTGCTTTTGTTTGCATGTTGCTCTTTTGATTGACTTTTCTTTTTACTAGATCATTTTTTAAAGTTGTTTAGGAGTCTAGTGGTCCACTTCAGGAAACTCAGTTTTGCAGCAGTTCTTCTCAGCCCCAAGGAGCTTACAATCAACAAATAGAACAAACCAGGGAAGGCATTGCCTCTCCTTGTTTTGGGTGGGTGGGGGGAAAGGGACTCAACCCAAGAGCTGGGCCTCCTTAGAGAGGCAAAGGAGCAGGTTTATGTCCTTAGAGAGGCAAAGGAGCAGGTTTACTCCAGAACCTGGAAACAGGCACCCCTCAGCAGCAACCCCCCGCATACTTGGGACTGTTCTCCGGCCAAGTCCCCCAACCAGCATGGACTCCTTTTGCTCTCCCTCCACTGCTGCTCAGTGCCAGAACAGACCAGAAGGAAAAGGGGTGCTTCTCCTCTGGGCTTGATTCCTCTGCCCCCTCCCCAATAGCTCCCTTGCCATGATAACATATTTCATTGTGTGCAGCCATGAGACCCAGGCAAGCCCCTTCTGGCACAAGGACCTCCTCTGCCTTCCAGGGTTGAGGAGGTCCAGGCTACTATATAGTACCAAGTACTATATAGTAGCCTGCAGAGTGGGTTCCTCCCGGTTCAGACCGGTTCTATGGAACCGATAGTAACTTGGCGGCCTGGGTCGCTAGAACCAGCAGCAACCCAGGTCTGCCATGTCCCCGAACCGGCTCTCTTGGCGGTGCTGTAGGAGCCGCCATCTTGTTTTTTGCTTCTGCACACGTAGAACTGATGTGTTTTTATGATGGATGCAGCACCCCATGGTCATGTTCACCACCCTTTGCAACCTTCCCAGGTGACTCCAACAAGCAAAGTCAATGGGATTGACTTAGGAACCACTATTCACTCAATAACCATGGCAAAAAATGGTCATAAAATCAGGCATGACTCATGCTTAACTACAGCCCGGCTTAGCGATTGAAATGTTTATCCCAATGGCGGTTGTAATTCAAGGACTACCTGTATGATGTTTTCACAAAGCATGCCTTGGGATGATAGATAAACTGAATTCATAGGATGCCTTGGGTACAGTCTGAGTCTGGAATCAAGGTTTCTGATGTGTGAATTTCTGTGCAAGTATAACATAATCTTGGCTGCTCTGATGCCTTTTTTCCTAACATACTTCACGGGGTTATTTTGAAGATAAAATTGGACAAGATAATAAAATCAAACAGTTGAGATAGGACCAGGCAAGTGAACAAGTGAAGGTTTTTCGCCTTCCGAAAAGCCATTAAGACATGGCTCTTCTTGCAGGTGGAGGGTGACTTTGAGACTACTTTCCCCCATGTATGCATGTTACTGTATGTTGATAATTTTTAAAATTGTTTTTAATAATTTTAATGTTTAGTTGTTCTTTAAAATGTTGTACCCCACCCACCCTGAGTCCTCAGGGAGTAGGGCGGCATAGAAGAGCATCCAAATAAATAAATAAATAAATAAATAAATAAATAAATAAATAAATAAATAAATAAATAAATAAATAAATAAATAAATAAATAAATAAATAAATAAATAAATAAATAAATAAATAAATAAACAAACAAACAAACAAACAAACAAACAAACCAGATCTATGCAATCTGAAAAGGGATCGGGAAAGGTTTTAGATTTATTAGATTTATTATTAGAGTTGGAAGGGACCTTGTAGGTCATCTAGTCCAACCCCCTGCTCAAGCAGGAGTTCCTACATCATTTGAGACAGATGGCAGTCCAGTCTCCTCTTGAAGGTCGCAAGTGTTAGGGCTAATTAGGCTAATTAGGTAACAAATTAGAATTCATCTAGGAAAACTTTCCATCAGATGCTGCTCCAGTTCTTTAAAGCCAAATTATACAATAGGCTTAGGAACAATAGCAACTGTAGTGCCAGGGATGAAATCCAGAAGGTTCTGACAGGTTCTGGAGGACGGTAGCGGAAATTTTGAGTAGTTCGGAGAACCAGCAAATACCACCTCTGGCTGGCCCCAGAGTGTGGTGGGAATGGAGATTTTGCAATACCCTTCCCACAGGAGTGGGGAGCGAATGGGGATTTTGCAGTATCCTTCCCCTGCCACGCCCACCAAGCCACGCCCACAGACCCAGTAGTAAAAAAATAATGGATTTCACCAATGCTGTAGTCCTATATATTTGGTAGCTATCCAGCTGGGGAAACCTGATGAATAGACCATAGTTGTTTCAGTCACGAGAAAGATGTTGGATGAAATCTACAAGTCCAGTTTTATCCCACTTTCTTGTAGCTCCTAAAATTGAAAAGGAAGGAGAGGCTATTAGAAAACAGTAAATGGGCCTCGTTTGTGCACACATTGTCTAGAAATGCATGCCCTCACTGACTTTATTCAAGCATGGCATTCAAACATCCTGTAAGATTTTTTTTGGGTGTGTGTGTTAAAAGCACCACCATCCTTTTAGTGATTTGCAGATCTTTCAAGAGCTGCCAGCATTTTCAGTTCTTTTAGTCACCACACTATAAAAAAGATGTTGAGACTCTGGAAAGAGCGCAGAGAAGAACAACAAAGATAATTAGGGGACTGGAGGCTAAAACATAGGATGAACGGTTGCAGGAACTGGGCATTGCTAGTCTAGTGAAGAGAAAGACCAGGGGAGACATGATAGCAGTCTTTCAATACTTGAGGGGCTGCCACAGAGAGGAGGGGGTAAAGCTATTTTTCCAAAGCACCTGAAGGCCAGACAAGGAACAATGGATGGAAACTGATCAAGGATAGATTCAAACTAGAAATAAGGAGAAATTTTCTGAGTGAGAACAATCAACCAATGGAACAGCTTGCGCTCAAAAGTTGTGGGAGCTTCATAGCAATAGCACTTAGACTTATATACCGCTCCATAGTGCTTTACAGCCCTCTCTAAGCGGTTTACAGAGTTCAGCATATTGCCCCCAACAATCTGGGTCCTCATTTTACCCACCTCGGAAGGATGGAAGGCTGAGTCAACCTTGAGCCTAGTGAGATTTGAACAGCTGAACTGCTGAACTAGCAATCAGCTGAAGGTCACAGTGCTGCTTTTAACCACTGCGCCACCTCGGCTCCTAGCGCTTCATCACTGGAAGCTTTCAAGAAGAGACTGGACTGCCATCTGGCAGAAATAGTGTAGGGCAGTGATGGCAAACCTATGGCACATGTGCCACAGGTGGCACATGGAGCCATATCAGAGGGCACGTGAGGCATTGCCCTATGTCAGCTCCAGCACACAACTGATTTTCAGCCTTCTTTTCTGCCATTTTTTTGCTCTCCTCAGGCTTCAGGAACGACTCCAGAACCCTGGGGATGGTGAAAAATGGCCCAACAGGCTTACCAGAAGTCCAGAGGCTTCACTGAGGCCTGTGTGCATGCGCAGGGAGGCAGCACGGGGGATTGTGCGCATGCATGGGGGGCAGCGGGGGTTTGACGCATGCACGGGGAGGCCATTGCATTATGGGTGTGGGCTTGCGCGTGCACGTACCCTTTTGGCACCCGAGCCAAAAAAGGTTCACAATCACTGGTGTAGGGTCTCCTGCTTGGGGAGGTGGAGTTGAACTAGATGACCTACAAGATCCCTTCCAACTCTGTTATTCTGGTATTGTGTTATTTCTAGTGCATTGGGGGATTTTAATGGACAAAAATGATGCTTTATAGTCTGCTGATGCTTAAAGGATCCAATTTGTCCCAGAGGTGCTTTTTTTCAAGAGGCAACTGGATTTTCTGGTTTTTTTCTTTGGAAAAAAAAGCACCTTTGAGACAACCATGACCTGGATGACTCTCCATAGAGATCTACTTTGTCCTTCAAATTCTTTACAAACCTAAAAGATGGTTCTTTGACCCCACCATGGGTGGGTTCGGACTGGTTTGGACCGGTTCACCTGAACTGGTAGAGACCCGCTGGTGATATCACGATGATATCACCAAATTGGACCGTGGGCGCCGCCATCTTTTTAAAAAAATATTTGAATTTTTTAATTTTTTTGAAATTTTTTTGAAATTTTTTTTGAATGTTTTTGGAAAAAATTTTGAATGTTTTTTTTAAAAAATTTCCTTCTGAGCATGTGCAGAAGCCGAGTTCCGGCACTGTGCATGAGGTAGCCATCTTTTTTTTGGCTTTGTTTTTTTTCTGGATTTTTTGTTGCTGTGCACGCATACGCGCACTTTGTGCGCGAGCACCCACAAGGCATGCCCATGCAGCGCAGGAGGGAGCGAATTGGCAGCGAGGTAAGTTGGAACCCACCCCTGGAACCCACCCTTGTTTAAAGGGTTGACATTGATGTTCCTCACAAAACCTGGGGCTGTCCTTGAGCTGATAGACATTTTGCACCCTTCAAATGCTTTACATCCCAAAAAGATAGTTCTTTGCCCACCCCACTTTGTTTAAAGGACTGCCATTGATGTTCCTCACAAGGATGCAAAACAATAGAAGTTTCGCATCCTTGCTTTAAGCAGCACACACTCTTTCTTCTCTCTACTTGTGAGACCAAAATCAGCACACTCCATTCCACCACCCAAGGGAAGATCTGTCTGACCTGGCTTGCAATTATCACCTATTTTATTTTCCACCCTAACCCACGGGTGTCAAACTCGATCACGTCATGTGATGTATTGTGACATTTTTGCCTTTGCGGAGCTGGGGTGGGCGTGGCCTGCACATGACGCATCTGGCCTGAGGGCTGCCAGTTCAACAGGCCTGTGGCCTAACCTCTTTATTCTAACAGATCAAAATATGCCAACATCTGGCTTCCTGTGACTGGAAATTAGGCAGGATTATCTATTATCAAATTATCTGTGTATAGATAGGCCTCAATTTACAATAATTCATTCGAACTTATAACAGCACTGAAAAATGTGACTCATGACCATTTTTCACACTTACGACCATTGCACCATTCCCACGGTTACATGACCAAAATTCAGACACTTAACAACTGACTCATTTTTATGATGGTTGCCAAGAGTTGAAAATGTAATCACCTTTTGAAACTTCTGACAAGCGAAGTCGATGGGGAGGCCATATTCACTTAACAACCATGTTACTATCAGAACAACTGCAGTGATTCACGTAACAACTGTGGCAAGAAAGGTTGCAAACTTACTTGACAACTCTCGCTTAGTAACAGACATTTTGGGCTCAATTCTGGTCGTAAGTCGAGGACTACCTGTATGTCATAGGCCAGGTAGAAGTTTTACTGTGGATTTTGCTAAACCCTTGTGTCTTTCCCTTAAAGACTATTTCTAACCTGTTATTCTCTTTCAGGAAATCAACTGGACAGATGTGAAATGAATTGAGTCCTGCTTTCTCAGGCCAAGTAAGCTGTGAATTGTTGTTTAAGTGATTTGAGCAAGAGGACTATCTAAACAAAAAGGGTTCTAGCAGCTGCTAAGGTGCTGTGGAAGGCCAGGATGAATGAAGAATTCAAGATGGCGCCATCAAGTCCAGTTCCACTTCAGGAGGTCTGTGATGAAAAAGAGTCAAGCAGGCCTAGATACGAAAATCCAACCAGGAAAACATTTGAAACCACAAAGCTTCTGTACACCACTTTGGCAGAGCAAAAGTTGTGGAAACAACTTCTGGGGCTCCTCTCACCATCCCTTTGGGAAGTTAAGGTTTCAGGAGCCCCCCAAAGCAATTCGCCAGCCATCTCTTTTACTGGCTCCCCAGAAGTGGTTTTGAGAGCCAAAGAAACCATCAGCAAATTGCTCATTTTCGTAGGCTCCCAGATTCAAGCTAACCGGATGGATGTTCCGCACCCCAAAATGGTTGGGTTCTTCCAACTCCAGAAGGGATTCCATCTTTTCCTTTGGGAAGGAGAAGCTTCTCACATCAGGGCGGATGCCGTGATGAGGATCGGCGCCAGTGGTGGTCTGGACTGTGGAAATGCCGTGTTTGCTCAGAGGGTATGGAGCCCAGAAGGGTCTCTCTATACAAATTTAGATATTCATTTTTCATGTCCACCAACAGCTGAACTAGCAGCTGGGATGATAAAACTGGCTTTGGAGGCCGCCTCGCGTAAAGAGTTCAAGTCTGTAATTGTAACCTACGCAGGCCCTACAATCTCTACAGCTGAAGCTGAGGTAATAGTTGTAGCAATGGAAGCTTTTAGGAAAAAACACCCTCTAGGTCCTTTGAAAAGCCTCCACGTGGTCTTTGGAGACGGACTTGCCACTAAGCTATTCTACAAGGAATGTCAGAAGCACTGGTTGTCTGGAAAGGATAACTCAGAGAAGTTAAGAAACATGCTATTGTCTTTAGAGTCCACCAAGATTGAGGTAGTGACCAGTCCTGATATAAAGAAAAAAGTAAGTATCTGTTATTTTTCTTTAACCCCCCCCCCAAAAAAAAAATCAGTTATAGGGAGTCCTTGACTTATAAACATACTTTCCGTGCCCTTTTGAAGTGACAACTACACTGAGAAAAATGAATTCTATTCTGTTCTATTCTACTTTTAGATTCATAAATCAAAATAGAGGTATAAATATATGTATGGGTATAGGTATTAATATAGATCTATCCTATCCTATCCTATCCTATCCTATCCTATCCTATCCTATCCTATCCTATCCTATCCTATCCTACTCCAATTCAATTCAATTCAATTCAATTCAATTCAATTCAATTCAATTCTACCCAGAGTCCTGCAGGAGTTGGGCGGCTTACAAAAACGATAGATAGATAGATAGATAGATAGATAGATAGATAGATAGATAGATAGATAGATAGATAGATAGATAGATAGATAGATAGATAGAGATAGATGATAGATAGATAGATAGATAGATAGATAGATAGATAGATAGATAGATAGATAAATTCAATTCAATTCAATTCTGCCCTGCCCTGCCCTGCCCTGTCCTACCTTACTCTACCTTACCTTACCTTACCTTACCTTACCTTACCTTACCTTACCCTACCCTACCCTACCCTACCCTACTCTACTCTACTCTATTCTAGACTGTTTTTCACTCTTACGACTGTTGTGGCATCCCCATAATTTTCACGTGATCAAAATTTGGACGCTTGGCAACTGGCATGTACTCACGACAGTTGCAGTGTCCCAGAGTCACATGATCCCCTTTTGCGTCCTTCTGGCAAGCAAAGTCAACAAGGCAGCCAGATTCAGTTAACAACCATGTTACTGCAATACTAATGCAGTGATTCACTTAACAGCTGTGGCAAGAAAGGTCGTAAAATGGGGCAAAACATTTTCTCAATGGTTTTGTTTAGCAACAGAAATTTCGGGCTCAATTGTGGTCATAAGTCGAGGACTGCCTGCATTTTATTGGGCAGGAACAGGAAGGAAAATGGGAAGAAAATAACATGGACATGTGAAAAGGGCGTGTGTTTGCTGCAATTGTAAAAAAAAGTTTCGCTAGGTTTTACTTGAATAATCTTGCATTGTTTTTGACAGGTTTTCTGGGAGCTCCTGCTAGTTTTGATTGTGACAGCACAGAAGTGTGTGTATTAAATAAATAAGTAGACAGGTGCAGGATTAGACAAGGAGGGGACCAGGATTTTCTTCAGATTATTTGAAATTGATGAGTAATGATCTACAGACGTTTCCTCGTTAGAGGTTTATAGCTTCTTAATAGTCATCCCACAATCATTGGGGCAGGATAAAAGTGAGGTAAATAGCTTATGCGTTGCCACGGTGATGATCGGGAAATGGGAGAAACCACTCACAGAAAAAATAGCTTATGATTCTCATATGTTGTGCAACAACAGTTACTCAAACCACAACCCAAGGTTGTTATGATATGTTTTAATAGCTGAATTGTAGTGCATTCTTTTCTTGGCTACTGAATGATCATTTATTTTGTCCGATTCAAATATAAAAGCTTGGGGATTTGGAACAGCACTGGAGAAGATTAAAATCCTTAATCTTGACCAACCTAACGCTCGTGTTTATGAAGCAGTTAGTAATTATGGGGTAGTTACTAACTGCCTCATAAATGACAGTGTTAGGTTGGTCAATATTAAGGAAATTAACCTTCCCTGATGCTGTTCTGAGTTAGGCCCCCAAGCTTTTATTTTTCGAATCGGGAAAAGAAATAGCTGTGGTTCCATGCTACTTTTAAAACATGTGGAACAGTGGTGGGTTGTAAATAATTTTGCCACCGGTTCGCGTGCACGCATGTGCGCACGCGCAACACTTCTGTGCATGCGCAGAAGCGTCTGTGCATGTGCAGAAGCATCCCGGGTGGGTGGGCGGAGTCTCTCACCACCGGCGCTACCGGTTCTAAGAACTGGTCCGAACCGGGAGCAACCCACCACTGATGTGGAGCTTCAGTTTCCATAATCCTGTGCACCCACTATATTAACATGCTGGAGGAGAACGCGCTTTGGAGGAGGAGTTGCAATGGGCAAGAGAAGACCAAACTTTCTTTTGTGTTGAGCCCTGAACCGAGGAGCAGATGTTGTTGATTAAATTAACATGTCACCTCATTATTCTCTTGGATACAACAAGCAAAAGCATAAAGCATCCATGATAAGTCAGAAATGGGGGCCCTGGTCATTTGTTTTTAAAGAAGGGGGTGTTCTTGGAGATAAGGTACAGCTTTTTCTCTTTGTGCATCTTTTTACCTTGAATATCTGATTGAGTTTACCCCTTTTTTTCTTTGTGGACAGGCAGATGTGATGGTTCTGCCCCTGGTTCTGGATCCTGATGGGCTGGACTTGGGTTCAGGAGTCCATGACATCAGCCAGAAGGCTCTGAAGACTGTCCCGCAATGCCATAACCTGTGTCCAGGGGATATTCTTTCGGTGCCAGGTTCAGCCTTTCCAGAGCTTGACTGCAGAATGATATACCTAGTAAGGCTTGATGATGATTTGCAGTGGAAGCCTAAAGAAGCCCATAAGGTAAACAGGACACAAGCTATTATGTTGATGCCCAATATCTGTCTTTGTGTGTTTTCCTTCCTTCCTTCCTTCCTTCCTTCCTTCCTTCCTTCCTTCCTTCCTTCCTTCCTTCCTTCCTTCCTCCCTCCCTCCCTCCCTCCCTCCCTCCCTCCCTCCCTCCCTCCCTCCCTCCCTCCTTCCTTCCTTCCTTCCTTCCTTCCTTCCTTCCTTCCTTCCTTCTATCTTTTCCTTCCTTCCTTCCTTCCTTCCTTCCTTCCTTCCTTCCTTCCTTCCTTCCTTCCTTCCTTCCTTCCTTCCTTCCTTCCTTCCTTCCTCCCTCCCTCCGATTTTGTAAAGACATTTATGTTTTCTTTCTGATCTCTGATAGTGAGCTTTCTACTTTTCATTTTTCTTCTGATGTTCTTCTTGAAAATGCCTGTTCAAACTTTCCAGACCCGGGCAGGTCTTCTATGCCTGACCTCTACTTTTTATTCTACTGAAAGAATATTTATAGCTCAGGGTTGAACTGTGAGGTCCTTAGGTGCTCTCTGAGCTTGGTGATTTTCTTGCAGACATTTCATTACCCAACTTGGTAACATTGTCAGTGTTAGTTCTGATGATGTTTGGTGCTAGCACTGATGATGTTAGCTAGTTTGGGTAATGAAATGTCTGCAAGAAAGGCACCAAGCTCAGAGATCACCAGGGATCTCACTTTTCATTCTTTATTAATTATTTCAAGATATTTTCCTTCTATGTTGTCATATGTAACCATTTCCCTATACTGTCTCCACCATAACACTACTAGTTAGGTTGAAAGGAAGGAACTAATCCAGTTGAAACAATTCTTTGAGTATCCTAATTTCTGTCTGGGATTAACTGTTTGCAGATGTGTGCATTGTATACTGTACTATGTATGTTGTGTACAGTTCAGTGAACTGTACTGGAACTAATCCAGTTGAAACTGTCCTTTGGTTTTGCCAATTAGATAGATTTGTTGTTATAGAAATGGCTAGTTACCTACTAATGTGTAAAAGTAAAAAGTTGAGGTTGTAATGTTGTTGTACTGTGTTAAAAAGAGTCTGAATCAATGCCTTTTTCTTTTCCCCCTTACATCATGTTCTCTTCCCCCCTTTTCCCCCCCTTAATTTTCTATTTTTCTTTTTCTTTCTATTTTATTCATTGATAAACAATAAAAGTTATAAACACAGAGAAATTATCCTTTGGACATGCTAATTAACTGCATGCAGACGTGTGCATTGTGTACTTGGATGAGTCAGGATTTTGAAGTCAAATTTCGGTAGATTAAACTAACACTCCATTGACCCATTAAAAGTCATATGGATGCCATTAACTATCCACAGATCAATCAACAAAACTTCTGCGTGTTGTTCTTTGCCATCAGTTAGAAAAACACGGGGCTGCCAAGCACATTAGTTTTTTTGCATGTTTAATATTATTTGAAATACAATACAAACACAGGTAGTCCTTTACTTACAACCATTTGTTTAGTGACCCAAAGTTATAACAGCACTGAAAAAAGTGACTTACAATTGGTCCTCACACTTACCAACATCAAAGCATCCTCACGATTATTTGATCAGAATTTGAGCACTTGGCAACTGGTGTGTATTTACAAGGGTTGCAACATCCCGGCATCATCGGATCGCCATTTGCAACCTTCCAAGCTGTCTTCGGATGAGTAAAGTCAATGGAGGAAGCTGGATTTGCTTAATGATGGCATTGATTCACTTAGCAACTGTGGGCAAAATCCTTGGCCTAGTTTTTTGAGTGGACAGTGGAGTGGAGTGTGGAGTGCAGAGTGGAGGAAAGGAGAACAGAGAACAGAGAATAGAACAGAACAAAACAGAACAGAATAGAATACAAAGTTGGAAGGGACCTTGGAGGTCTTCTAGTCCAACCCCCTGCCTAGGCAGGAAACCCTACACTACTTCAGACAAATAGTTATCCAATATCTTCTTAAAAACTCCCAGTGTTGGAGCATTCACAACTTCTGGAGGTAAGTTGTTCCACTGATTAATTGTTCTAACCAGGGGTGGGTCCTAACTTACCTCGCTGCCAGTTTGTTTCCTCCCACGCCGCGTGGCCATGCGCGGGCATGTGCAGTGCCAAAAAATAAAAAAAATCCCCCCAAAAGCAAGCTGAAAACAAGGTGGCGACGCTTGCGCACTGCCAGAAAATTAAAAAAGAAACAATTTAAAAAATCTGAAAACAAGATGATGCTGCATGCACAGTGCCAGAAACGCAGCTTCTGCGCATGCGCAGAAGAAGAAAAAAGCCCCCCAAAAAAATTCAAAAAAAGAGATGGTGGCATCCACGGACTGGCACCGACAGAATTGGTTCGGTGACGTCATTGTGGCATCACCAGCGGGTTGCTACTGGTTCGGGCAAACCGGTCCGAACCGGGAGGAATCCACCTCTGGTTCTAACTGTCAGGAAATTTCCCCTTAGTTCTAGGTTGCTTCTCTCCTTGATTAGTTTCCACCCATTGCTTCTTGTCTGATCTTCTGGTGCTTTGGAGAACAGGTTGACCTCCCCCTCTTCTTTGTGGCAACCCCTGAGATATTGGACCACTGCTATCATGTCTCCCCTAGTCCTTCTTTTCCTTAAACTAGACATATCCAATTCCAGCTATCGTTCTTCATATGTTTTAGCCTCCAGTCCCCTAATCATCTTTGCTGCTCATCCTAATCATCTTATGTATGTTGCTTTCTCAGCAGGCTATTCGGAACATGGTCCAGAGTTGTCTCAGCACCTTCTATGGGTCCTTCCTGGAATCCATTGTGTTTCCCATCCTCCAGCCAGTAAATGCAAGTCAAGCTGTGATGTGGGAATGGCTCCTTATCTTCATGGAAGAAATTAATCGGTTCCTGAAAAACTTTCCCAATACTTGGATAAAGCTGGTGCAAATCAGGCCCCTTCCTGGATGGATTCTGCCAAGTCCGGTAACCATCATGGGCATCAAATGGTTCTAGAGTATGTGTATGTATATATACAGATAGTCCTCAACTTATGACAGTTCGTTTAGTGACTGTTCAAAGTTACATTGGCACTGAAAAATCACTTTTTTCAATGCTATTGTAACTTTGATCAGTAACTAAATAAAATGTTAAGTGTGAAAAACCTATGACCATTTTTCACATTTGTAACCATTTGCAGCATCCACATGATCAAAACTCAGATGCTTCACAACTGACTCATATTTATGACGGTTGCAGGGTCATGTGATCCCTTGTGTAACTTTCTGACAGGCAAAGTCAATGGGGAAGCCAGATTCACTTAACAAGAGTGTTACTAACTGAACAACTGCAATGATTCACTTAATAACTGTAGCAAGAAAGGATGTAAAATGGGGCAAAATTCACTTAACAGGAGTCTTGCTTAGCAACAGAAAATTTGGGCTCATTCGTGGTTGTAAGTTGAGGACTACTTTGTATCCATGTGGATTGTTGGATGAAGAAGGAAATGCTATCCAGATCAGATTTTCCAAATCTTTGCACACTTTAGATGCTTGGACTTCTCAGCAAGTCCATAGATCTGGGATTGGGAAGAATTAGGAAGACTGATCTGTGTAAGGATACCGTATTGATTTCCTGCACATTTATTGTGCATGCTACAGTGTTTTTCTGGGTATACCATAATAAGCTAATTCTGTAATAGATGCGTTTCTTTTGAGCTTTGTGACCGAGCACTACAACCTGAACAACACAAGGACATGTGGAAATTAAAACAAGCAATAGAATGCTTAATTTCTAGATATCAGTCACACTGTATTGCGAGAAGGGTGGCATATAGGTTTTATAAATAATTCCATTTTTAAATAGATAAGAAATGTGCCAGCTCTAGAATATCCTTATTTTTCTTTTAACGTGTCCAACTAAAATATCCTTTTGTCTTAACAGGGAGAAAATTCTCTTTCTTTTGCCGCAGGTAAGACTATGCAATTCTCACTGCTGTAACAATGAGACACAACACAGATGTTTGGAAATGTGGTTGTTCTTACTCCATACATGTATTAATTTGACTGATGTGGCTTGTACAGCTGTCCTGTACAAGCCCACTTTCAATTGTGCTACATGGTGGTTATCATTATACGCTAAGGAAATGGCAAGCAATGGACAAAGCTATTATTTAGTTCTCCAACTATCAAAAAATGTGGGAGTGATTTAAATAGTATGCACAATATGATTAACCTGATAGTTATCGCAACTGATTTTCTGGATTTAGAATATATACTGAATCATGAATAAACTGAACAGGCTGGGTTGCCCAGCATGCTAACCACCTAAAATAGCCAAGATTAAAATTAATCAAATGAGTATGATGCCATATTGATGTATTTATTCTTGTTGTGTTCCTTTGTTTATTTTATTGTTCTATTATGTTACCTCTGTTCTGCTTACACTCCTTTCATTTTTCTTCCTTATTGTAAGCCCGCCTACAATAGTCCCATGGGGAGATAGGTGGCAAATTGATAAATAAATAGAAGAACTAACTAAACAGTATCTGTGGAGATTCTCAGTCAACTAGGTCATGGTTGTCCTGAAGATGCTTTTTCAAGAGGCAACTGGACTTTGTGGTTTTTCTTTGAGCTGAAGAAGCTTCTTGGATGAGGAGCGAAACATCTTCAAAGAAAAACCACATAGTCCAGCTGCCTCTTGAAAAAGCACCTTTGAAACTACCTATATAAATTATAAATTATTAGCAAAGGTAACCACTAGATGGCAGCATAGGCACACTAGTTTATAGCTCAGTTGCCTTAATAGGGGAAAAAAACCTCTTTTGCAAATTTCTTTTTTGCCTCGTTTTTGAAGGTTTCAGAATAACAGAATTGGAAGGGACCTTTCTTTATTTTTAATAAGATACAGTGTAAAACTCTGCTGCAAGTCTATTGCTGTAATGAATTCCTGTCTTCAATTCTCGTTTTTACCAAGTTTATGCATTTTTCTATTATTTTTTCCCTCTTGTGAGACTTTTTTGGGTTGGAGGATGGAGCTTTAATTAATTAATTAATTAATTCCATTTCAATTTCCAAAACCTGTGAGACATATGGATTCATTTATAACAGTCACATTAAATGTGAAATATGTTATTTGGTATATCAAACAAGCAAAAATAATTCATTTTAAAAAATTAAATAATTTAGTACTTATGATGTTACCTAGTTTAGGTAATGAAATATCTGCAAGGAAACAACCAAGCTCAGAGAGCACCCCTCATAATTTATTTCCCCTATTATGAGGACCCACGTTGTTGGGGGCAATAGGCTGACTCTGTAAACTGCTTAGAGAGGGCTGTAAAGCACTGTAAAGTGGTATATAAGTTTAAGCCAGTGGTGGGTTCTTACAGGTGCAGCCCACTCTACAGTACCGGTAGCGGCCAGCAGATGGCGCTATTTGAGCACGGCCGCATTGGTGCTGAATTTTTGGGCTTTTTTGCTTCTGCGCATGCGTGGAAGCAAAATCTCAGCGAAATCACGTGTGTGCATGTCCCCTTGCAAGATTTCGCCAAAATTTTGCTTCCATGCATGCACAGAAACAAAATTGCGTGAGGGGGTGCGCACACGTAGCGAGGGGGTGCACACACCAAACATGGCGATGCGCGCAGAGAGCTCCGGTAGCGAGGTAAGAGAGCAACCCGCCCCTGGTCTAAGCGCTATTGCTATTATGAAGGATTGAGACAAATGTTGGCTTATCAGTGACTTGCTCTTTCTTATGCTAATGTCTCCACAACTGAGATGGCTAAGAAAGAAACATACATTATTTATTTCAAGTTTGCCCACATCATCCATAGAGTATTTTCTGATCCCCGTTTCCCCCAAAATAAGACATTCCCTGATAATAAGCCCAATTGGGCTTTTGAGTGCATGGCAATAAGGCCAAGCGCTTATTTCAGGGTTCAAAAAATATAAGACAGGGTCTTATTTTTGGGGAAACACGGTGATGCCACAATAAACAAATCTGAAACAAACCTTAGGAATGCTGCCTGGTTAGCAGCACCCCAAGAATTCTGCAGATGACACAAAAGGGTTCCAACCAAACACGGTCGATGGTTTTGAAATGAACATGATTGCTTAACAAAGTTAGATATACAGGTAGTTCTTGACTTACAACCATTCATTTAGCGACTATGTGAAATTACAATGGTACTGAAAAAAGTGACTTACAACTGGTCCTCACATTTACGATTATCATCCCTACAATTGCTGATAAAAATTCAGGGGCTTGGCAATTGGCAACCTAGAACTAAGAAGAGATTTCCTGACAGTTAGAACAATTAATTCGTGGAACGACTTGCCTCCAGAAGTTGTGGGTGCTCCATCACTGGAGGCTTTTAAGAATATTTTGGACAATCATTTGTCTGGAATGGTATAGGGCAGTGATGGCGAACCTTTTTTTCCTCGGGTGCCAAAAACGTGTGCGCACGTGCTATCACGCATGCGTAAGTGCCCACACCCATAATTCAATGCCTGGGGAGGGCAAAAACGGCCTGTTTCCCAACTTCTGGTGGGCCTGATAGGCCCATTTTTTGCCCTCCCCAGGCTCCAGAGTCTTCCCTGGAGCCTGGGGAGGGCAAAAACACCCTCCCTTGTCCTCCCAGAAGCCCTCTGGAAGCCTAAAATGCCCCCCCAGAGCCTCCATGCAAGCCGAAAATCAGCTGGCTGGGGCGCACATGTGCGCTGGGGCTGAGCTAGGGCAACGGCTTGCGTGCCGGCAGATATGGCTCCGCGTGCCACCTGTGGCACACGTGCCATAGGTTCGCCATCACTGGTATAGGGCCTCCTGCCTCAGCAGGGGGTTGGACTAGAAGACCTCCAAGGTCCCTTTCAACTCTGTTATTCTATTCTGTTCTGTCATATCGTGCCCTACCTTGTCCTATTGTGTCCTCTTCTGTCCTGTCCTGTCCTGTCCTACCCTGTCCTCTTCTGTCCTGTCCTGTCCTGTCCTCTTCTATCCTGTCCTGTCCTGTCCTCTTCTATCCTGTCCTGCGTTGTCCTGTCCTGTCCGGTCCTGTCTTGTGCTCTTCTCTTCTCTTCTCTTCTCTTCTCTTCTCTTCTCTTCTCTTCTCTTCTCTTCTCTTCTCTTCTCTTCTCTTCTCTTCTCTTCTCTTCTCTTCTCTTCTCTTCTTTCCTCTCCTCTCCTCTCCTCTCCTCTCCTCTCCTCTCCTCCCCTCCCCTCCCTTTCTCTCCTCCCCTCCCTTTCTCTCCTCTCCTCTCCTCCCCTCCTCTCTCCATTCCTATCCTCCGCTTGTCCCCACCTCACCTCATCTCACCCCCTATCCTATCCTATCCTATCCTATCCTATCCTATCCTATCCTATCCTATCCTATCCTATCCTATCCTATCCTATCCTATCCTATCCTATCCTATCCTCCTATTTCCTATTTCCTATTTCCTATTTCCTATATTCTATTCTATTCTATTCTATTCTATTCTATTCTATTCTATTCTATTCTATTCTATTCTATTCTATTCTATTCTATTCTATTCTATTCCATTCCATTCCATTCCATTCCATTCCACTCCACTCCACTCCACTCCATTCCACTCCACTCCACTCCACTCCACTCTATTCTTTACAACAATTGCAGTATCCTGAGGTCACCTGATTGTCATTTGTGACCTTCACAGCCAGTTTCAGACAAATGGGGAAATCCAGATTTGCTTAATGACTGTGTAATTTGCTTAACTTCACTGATACACTTAATGGGGGGGGGGTCAAAAATTGTGCAAGATTCACTTAACAACTACTTTGCTTAACCACAGAAATTCTGGTCCCAATTGTAGTGGTAAGTTGAGGACTACCTGAATCTAGCCAACTGAAGTGAACTTGATAGCATGATTAAATTGTCCCAATGTAGCTTTAGATTTGAAGATGGGATTGAGAAGACACACTTTTAGCTTATAGTTGGATAGCAAGACTTTGATCTTGGCCACAGATAATGGAATTGATCCAGACTGAGTTTATTCTCTACAACTAAACTTCAGTTTTTCCTCATTCCTCGATTCTTGTAAAAGGTATTTTCCCTTTAAGTATTTCAATATGGGAGAGGGAAATTGAGAAGAAAATCAGATCATGGTAGCAACCTGGCCAGTGGTGAAATCCAATTTTTTTTACTACCGGTTCTGTGGACGTGGCTTGGTGGACGTGGTGTTGCTTGGTGGGCGTGGCTTGGTGGAGGGGAAGGATACTGCAAAATCTCCATTCCCACCCAACTCCAGGGGAAGGATACTGCAAAATCCCCAGTCCTTCCCACACCAGGGGAAGGATACTGCAAAATCTCCATTCCCTCCCCACTCCTGGGGGAAGGATACTGCACAATCTCCATTCCCACCCCACTCCTGGGGGAAGGATACTGCACAATCTCCATTCCCACCTCACTCCTGGGGGAAGGATACTGCAAAATCCCCATTCCCACCCCACTCCTGGGGGAAGAATACTGCAAAATCTCCATTCCCACCCCACTCCTGTGGGAAGGATACTGCAAAATCCCCATTCCCACCCCACTCCTGTGGGAAGGATACTGCAAAATCCCCATTCCCACCCCACTCCTCGGGGAAGGATACTGCAAAATCTCCATTCCCTCCCCACTCCTTGGGGAAGGATTTTGCAAAATCCCCATTGCTTCCCCACTCCTGGGGGAAGAATACTGCAAAATCTCCATTCCCACCCCACTCTGGGGGAAGGATACTGCAAAATCCCCATTCCTTCCCCACTCTGGGGGAAGGATATTGCAAAATATCCATTCCCTCCCCACTCTGGGGGAAGGATACTGCAAAATCCCCATTCCCTCCTCACTCCTGGGAAAGGATATTGCAAAATCTCCATTCCCACCCCACTCTGGGGCCAGCCAGAGGTGGTATTTGCTGGTTCTCCGAACTATTCAAATTTTCCGCTACCAGTTCTCCAGAACCTGTCAGAACCTGCTGGATTTCACCTCTGATTACCTGGCCTAATGTTCATGACCTCCATCTTTCTTTCAGAGCCAGTGGGATTATGTCATATGGAAGAACCACTTTTCCTCCAGTACCTTAAGGAAAACTCAAGTGCCTTCAATGAATTTCAAGTGCAGCTGAAGAAGGCTGGTTATGACATCCAGATAGACTTGGATAGGAGACTGTTTATATTCCAAGCCATCGATCAGTCTCTGCAGCTGCCTGACTTAGAAAAAGCCTTTGAGTTTGTGCGAAAGAAGTATGTGCTGCATTGTGAGACACGAGAAGAGATTCTAAAAGTCTTGATTGATCACCAAACACTTACGAAGAGATTTGAATCCCTCAGGATCTACATCCTTGATCGAATGTGGCTTGTAGGCCTGTTGGAGGAGATCAATTGCTTCTTGCAATGCCTCGCCCACAAGGCATTTGAAAGGGAAGTGGTGAGCTGGGAGTCCACAGCTGAACCACCTCTCTGGTATACTATTGCTAAAGATGTTGTACTTCAGGAGTTGCTCCTATCCAATCCTATGATAAAGCTTGAAATTATTGCTAAGACTCCAGCAACCATTAGATTCTGGGGACCCCGTCAGAGTGTCAAGGAAGCAGAGAGGCGTCTCAAGGAGCTCTTGAACAGCTTCCAGATTCTACCAGTCCCTTTGTCCGATTTCCAGTTGCAGTTTGTCAAGGCACATTGGGACAAAGAGTTCTACAACCATTTCTTCCTAGAGAGGAGTATCCCGGTTGTTTTGGAGCTCTCTCAAGTTGTCCAGATTGCTGGCCTAGACTTGGGCAAGATGGAAGAAGCCGAAGAGATCCTCATGAATCTACTGTGCGAAAGGGCTGTAGAGATCGCAGAGGATGTGAAATGGGTTACCGAGTGTCCAGAATGGAAGCTGCTGCTGCAGCAAAGTCTGGGAACTCATAAGGAAGTAGCCATTCATCAAGTGGCGCCTGATTGGGTGATCCTGGTGGGTTTCTGTCCTATGGTCATTCAAGTAGAAGAATCTATTAAGGAATATTTGAGAGAGAATTCTCCAGTGGAAGAAAAAGTGAGCCTTACTAGACCAGAATTAGCTTTAGCTGGGAAGGATCTGCTTCACATCATGGGCTGGAAACATCGCAGCATGAACATTGCACTCCAGGTGAACAGTCAGCCTTCAGTGCTGCAGGTGAGAGGTCTTCAAAAATATGTGAAAAAAGCCATGCCAGTCATCAAGAGGGACTTGGATTCTTTGGTGCTTGATATAATACCTCTAAGGAAGAGAATTGTTAGAGAATACGTCTTTGGAATTGGAGCAAGTATACTCAAGAACATGGCTTGGCATTTGCGCTGCATTGCTGGGATGAAGACTGAAGAGTCCGACGAATGGAAGAACATCATGAACAAGGACTCCATAACAGAAGTAAGTATAATCTATTTTTTATAGTTTCTATTTGCTTTTTTTTTTAAAAAAAAGTCCCATCCATGCTTATACATAAGGATGAATGCAAATTATACGTTCAGAGCTGATGAGTTTGTTTTTTGTTTGTGACATGGTGAGAAAGATTAACAGAGTTGGAAGGGACCTTGTAGGTCATCTAGTCCAACCCTCCCGCCCAAGCAGGACACTCTACACTATTTCTGACAGATGGCAGTCCAGTCTCTTCTTGACAGCTGCCAGTGATGAAGCTCGCACAACTTCTGAAGGTAAGCTGTTCCATTGGTGGATTGTTCTCACTGTCAGAAAATTTCTCCTTATTTCCAAGTTGAATCTCTCTTTGTTCAATTTCCATCCATTATTCCTTGTCTGGCCTTCAGGTGCTCTGGAAAATAGCTGGACCCTCTCCTCTCTGTGGCATCCCCTCAAGTATTGGAACACTGCTATCATGTCTCCCCTGGTCCTTCTCTTCACTACACTAGTCATGCCCAGTTCCTGTAACCGTTCTTTATATGTTTTAGTCTCCAGTCCCCTGATCATCCTGGTTGCTTTTCTCTGCACTTTTTCTAGAGTCTCAACATCTTTTTTAGAGTGTGGTGACCAAAACTGGATGCAATACTCCAGGTGTGGTTTTACTAAGGCTTTATAGAGTAGTATTAGTACCTCACTTGATCTTGATTGTATGCCTCTGTTAATGCAATTTAGGATTGCATTGGCTGTTTTGGCTGCCACTGCACACTGCTGGCTCATATTTAACTAGTTGTCCACTAAGACTCTAAGATCCCTCTCACAGTTACTGCTATTAAGCCTGGTTTCACCCAGTTTATATGTGTACTTTTGGTTTTCCTTGCCTAAGTATAAGACTTTACTTTTCTCTACATTGAATTGCATTTTGTTAGATAGGGCCCAGTGTTCAAGTCTGTCAAGATCCATCTGGATCTTGAGCCTGTCTTTCAGGGTGTTAGCTATTCCTGCCATCTTAGTATCATCTGCCAATTTGATAAGTTCCCCTTCTATTCTCTCATCTAAGTCATTTATGAAGCTATTGAATAGTACTGGGCCTAAGATGGAACCTTGTGGTGATTCTGTCTTAGGTGGTTCAATGATGGTTCAATTGATGCTATACAAGATTACGTTAGGAGTAGAGGTCATTATGTGTATAATAGTCAAAACACTAGCGCTCTGCTTCTTAAGGGTGGAATCCAAACAGGTAATTTTATCAAAATTCAGTGCTATAATCTCTGATAACCTTCAGGAGAAAGAGAGAACAGCCAGACATAAACTCGGATTAAACTCCAATACTTCTACCCATGAGCTTGCAAAATCACACTGGCGTAAATTATGATGGCTTTCATTGTGCATTCAGTTGTTGTCTCAATAATGTGAGCAAATAGTGCTATCCTTACTGATCTAATTCAGGTTAAGGAAAGTGGTGTGTGGCTTAGCTTTTATCTCAGCTGCAGTGTCGATCTTGCCTTTATTCTAATCTAGCTCCATGAGTGATCATTAGATTCCCATTGACCTTATTGTCCTCTTGGTTTTTTATTGAAGGCTGAATGCAAGCTGTCCTAGTTTTACTGAATCCTACTATTGATGGGTATTCAGGTTGTTCATGTGGATCTATCTGGGTGGAAACAGTCTTGGAGTTAATGATTTTGACATAATGTTTGCAGGTTATGAAATTGTGAATTATCTTCAAAGAGATCATTGGGTGTATACCTCATAGTGTTCATTGACTATTAAATATGTAGTTAAGTCTTAAGGTTTATAATGTAGCTTTCATGTGGACAGTCATTTAAACAAGAGCCAACAGTGTGCGGCAGAAGACAAACCAGCTAATATAATCCTTGGTGGTATAAACAGAGGCATAGACTCAAAATCACATAAAGTATTAGTACCACTTTATAAATTCTTAATAAGACCACACCTGGAATACTGAATCCAGTTTTGGTCACCACATTACAAAAAAGATGCTGAGACTTTGAAAAAAAAAGTGCAAAGAAGAGCAACTAAAACGATTAGAGGCCTGGAAACTAAAACATATGAAGAACAATTGCAGGATTTGGGTTTGGCTAGTCTAGAGAAAAGAAGAACTAGGAGTAACATGATAGTAGTATTCTAGTATTTGGAGGGCTGCCACAAAGAAGAGGGGATTGACTTTTTTTCCAAGCACCAGAAGGAGAGACAAAAAACATTGGATGGAAACTAATCAAGGAGAGATGCAACCTGGAATTAAGGAGAAACTTCCTAACAGTGAGGACAATTAACCAGTGCTTGCCTTCAGAAGTTGTGAGTGCTTCATCACTGGATGTTTTTAAGAAAAGACTGGACAGCCAAGTGTCTGAAATGATATAGGGCAGTGATGGCGAACCTATGGCACGCATGTCACAGGTGGCATGGGGAGCCATATCTGCCGGCACGCGAGCCGTTGCCCTAGCTCAGCTCCAGCGTGCATGTGCACGCCGGCCAGCTGATTTTCAGCTCGCATGGAGGCTCTGGGAGGGTGTTTTTGACTTTTGGAGGGCCTCGGGGAGGGGCAGGGGGGCCTTTTCACCCTCCCCAGGCTCCAGGGAAGTCTCTGGAGCCTGGGGAGGATGAAAAACGGGCCTACCAGGCCCACCAGAAGTTGGGAAATGGGCCATTTCCGGCCTCCAGAGGGCCTCCAGGGGGATGGGGGGGGGCGTTTTCACCCTCCCCAGGGATTAAATTATGGGTGTAGACACTCGCGCATGCGCAATAGCAGACGTGCATGCACTTTCGGCACCCGAGGAAAAAAAGGTCCGCCATCACTGATATAGGGTCTCCTGCTTGACCAGCGGGTTGGATAAGAAGACCTCCAAGGTTCTGTGAGAAGGCCACCTTAGGGCCTATGATAGGTAGGCCTAAAGAGATAGTAGGCCTCAAACAAAATTGCTATATATTAACAATGCAAGCTGGAACGATTGCACAAGGATAAAGCAATATTTGTAATCTGCTGAGCTATCGCAATTTTATAACATGTATTTGCTAAGTAGATAGTTTCAGAAGCTATTTTGAACTAAGGAAAGTAAGAAACATTAAGAAATAAGGGAACTGAAAGTAGCAGAGAGTAAGAGGTTTCACATGTACACGCAAATATGTGCTAAGTTGACGGTCAGTGTGAGGGAACAAGGAAATGAATTAGCAGAAAATATATCTGCTGAGGACTGTAAGAAAGAAGGTATAAAAGAAGGAGATGGGTCTCAATTTATGGCCATTGGCCGTAGCTTCTCCTTGCCGGACAAAGCTATCGTCTCTGGACCTCATTGCAATGGGTTGTTAATGTAAGTTGCATTATGTATGATGGCTTTTCTCATGTTCCAAATTGCTCATGAAATAAACCTCTGAATCTCAAAGTAAGAATTATGTTTGTGCTGTTATTTCCTGTTTCCTTTTATGGGGATTCACTTTATGACAGGATTCATTTTATGACAGTCCCTTCCAAGTTCCAACTCTATTCTGATGGATTAATAATTTCCACTGTTACGTATTGACGTACGGAGTACAGATTTGCATAGCCGCCGCTCATTGGTTAATCTAGTGGCGGGAGAAATTTATTTTATTTATTTATTTAGTGAGATTTATATACTGCCTCACAGTGCAAGCACTCTCTAAGCGGTTTACGCCAGTAAGCAATGTATATTTATATTTCCCCCAACAATCTGGGTCCTCATTTTACCTACCTCGGAAGGATGGAAGGCTGAGTCAACCTTGAGCCGGTGAGATTTGAACCGCTGACCTGCGGATCAGTGTCAGCTAAAGTGCCTGCAGTACCTGCCTCTAACCGCTGCGCCACCTCGGCTCTTAAACTGCTGACAGTGGCTAGCAGGCTCCAGGGAAGCCCTTAAAAGCGGCTTCCCTGCAGCCTGCCGACAGACTGTATTAGTTCTAGCTAATAGACAACAAAAGTGCTGAACTGTTCCTACATCTCGGCTCTTCATTCCTGCGCGAATTAACATCCACTTTTAGATGGGAGGAGATCTTCCATGATCTCAGCTCTAAAATAAACGTAAAAGATAAAAATCCATATTGTTGATTCGCCCTTCAGCTTTATTAGAAAGTTACCACATTTTATTAAGTTATAAGGCAGGGGTTCCCAAACTTGGCAACTTTAAGACTTGTGGACTTCAACTCCCAGAATTCTCCAGCCAGCTATGCTGGCTGGAGAATTCTGAGAGTTGAAGTCCACAAGTCTTAAAGTTGCCAAGTTTGAAGACCTCTGTTATAAGGAATTGTAAAATACAAAATATAAAAGTAAATAAGATGAAGGGGAAGGGGGAAGAAAAGTGAGGAAAGATAGGGAAAGAAAAATAAGCATTGACTCTCTTACAGTAGAATAAGGCATTAACAACAGATCACAGCTTTTTGCTTTCCATAATAGTATGAACAAGTCATTTCTATAAAGATCTATCAATCTGATCTGTAAAACCCAAAATCAAAGTTTTATTCTTTTCCATATCAAACATGAAGTTCAGAAGCAGTTTCCATGTGGAAACAAAAGTACTTGGATTCTTTTCTTTAATCAAAGTAATCAATTTTGCCATTTCAGCCAACTCCATCAAGTTTATTAGAAAGTGATATAGGCCAAGATGGAAAATTATCAGTGATACTGACAGGAAGAATTTGTTTGTCAGCTATAAATTTAGAATGCAGATTTCACACTGATTTTATGACTTACATTATCGATCATATCAAGAACTATTGTGTCCCTAACATCCAATTTTCTTTATTTTTAGAGATTTGATACGAGTTTTTCAGAGGCAATATATGTAATGGGCAAATGGAACCACATTACCTTGTTGAAGCGAATTGTGGCTGCTCTCCTCACACAGTTCTGTACAAAATCCATCTGTCATGAAGCAATTGCCACTTTTAAAAATATGAACTCTGATGAGTTTCTTAGGAACGGGTTTCCCGTAGATATCCGTTGGTTGCATGATAACGAAATCCAGATTTGTGGTTTCCAAAAAGATGTGGAGAATGTTCTGGAAACTGTTCATAGAAAGATTGAGAAATATCAGTCTGAAATAATTGAAGTCAAAGCCCGATATGAGTCAGTCCCTTATACTGTTATAAAAGAAAGCTTGTTCCAGAAGAAATTTCCAACAAGCCCTTTTGTAAGCACAGAAGTCTTGGCCAATGATCCAGCAACCATCATATTTACAGGTCCCCGTCAGAAGTTGGTAGACCTGAGGAGGCACTTTGAGGAACTCCTTAGTGGTTTTCAATTTTTGCCAGTCTCTCTCTCCGAACTCCAGTTTCAGTTTGTCAAGGCACAATGGGGCAAGCTCTTTCATGATGGCTTTTTTTGGGAAAGAAACATCCCGGCCATTTTGGAGATCTCTGAAATTGTCCAAGTTGGTGGCTTAAGCTTGGGTGAAATCAAAGAAGCTGAAAAGATCCTAGTGGAACAGGTGTGTGAGAAGACTGTGGAGATTGCAGATCAGTTGCAATGGGTCACAGAGGAGCCAGAATGGGAAGACTTGTTAAATAAATTAAACTCTCGTAAAGAAGTTGCCGTTCATTACACTCCATCCAATCAGGTGGCCGTGATTGGCCCTTCTCCTCAGACTGCTGTGGTAGAAGAATATATTAAGGAATACTTAAGAGATAATTCCCCATTGAAAGAAAGTATGATGCTTACTAAACCAGAATTAGTATTAGCTGGGGATAGTGTCCTTCGTATTATGAACTGGGAAGACCTCAAGGTGAACATCAAATTCAAGCAAAGCAATTATAGGTTGTCACTGCAAGTGAAAGGACTCTGGAAATTTGTGAAGGAAGCCATTCCTGTGATCAAGAAAGATTTGGATTCGCTGATCTTTGGTATGATACCTCTGAAGAAGAAAGCGTTACGCATCTACTTCTCTGAAGACGGGGCAGATTTGCTGAAGAACATGGCAGAAACCCAGAATTGTATTGTAAGGATGCAAACCCAGGAGAGCCACCGCTCTAGCAATGGTGGAGTCTTGCAAGTAAGTAATAATGTTTTTAAGGCAACAGCTAATTGTTCTTCTGTGTCCTTCTATCAGATATATATATATATATATATATATATATATATATATATATATATATATATATATATATATATATATATATATATATATATATATATATATATATATATATATATATATATATATATATATATATATATATATGTCTTTGGGTATTCGGGTTTTCTCCCGCATGAAATTGGAAGTGTCTTCGCAACGTTTCGATGAAGTCTCATTCATCATCTTCAGGCTGGTGTCTTCTGCTTCCTGCTTCTAGGAGCAATGTGAGATTGCTGCTGTTTCTTCCGTTTAACTGCCAGTGGAGGTTTGAACTGATAGGATGGGAGCTTGGCTGTGTTCTGATTGGTTGGAGGTGTGTTCTGATTGGTTGGGGGCTTGGCTGTGCTCTGATTGGCTGGGGGGTTAGCTGTGCTCTGATTGGCTGGGGGTGTTCTTAGGTTAGTCTGACTTGCAGGGGCATTAGAGCTGGTGAGCTGCATTGCTGCTGTTTGGCTTCTGGTTCTTGGTCCTGCCACATCTTCATGGAGGGTGTCAGTTTGCTTCCTGTATGGATTGGAGGGGTTTAAAGTGGCTGATGATGCAGCTGTAGTATGGCTTCTTGTTTGTGGTCGTGCCTCATTGGTGTGGGTTTGGGTTTGCTTATTGCGTGGATGTGTGGTGGTGACATCCTGTGTGGTTTTCGTGAGTGTGGGTCTGGTGTCCTTCTTTGTGTTAGGGACTTGTTTGTCAATAAGGGCGGGTTTCCAAATGGCTGGTAGGCGGGAGGTGTCATCTCATTTATTCATGCTGTGTGGGCGTTTTTCTATCTCGATGGCTTCTCTGATTATTCTGTTGTTAAAGTGTTCAGTTTTTGCGATAGTTCTGGTCTTTTTAAAGTCGATTTCATGTCCTGTGGCTTTGAAATGTTGGACCAGGGAAGAAGTTGGTTCCTCTTTTTTGACTGTGTTCTTGTGTTCTTCAATGCGTGCACTTATTCTTCTGTTGGTTTGTCCAATGTATGTGGTGGGGCAGGCGGTGCATGGAATTTCATATACTCCTTGATTTTCTAACTCAATTTTGTCTTTGGGGTTTCTTAGGATGGTGGATATTTTTCGGTTTGTGCAGAATGCTGTCTTGATGTTGTGTTTGTGGAGGATCTTGCTGATTCTGTCTGTGGTGCCTTTTATGTATGGGAGGAGGGCTTTGCCGTTTTCTTGTTCTCTGTCTTGGATTTTAGTGGGGGTTTCTTTTTGGATTAGGTTGGTGATCTTCTTTCTTTGGAATCCATTGGATGCTAGTACGTTAGTGAGAGTATTTAGTTCGGTTTTTAGGTGTTGTTCGTCAGCTAGGCGTTTTGTTCCGGAGATGAGTGTCTTGGCTACGGAGTTGATCTGTGCTGGGTGGTGATGTGAGAGTGCATGCAGATAGCGGTTAGTGTGGGTTTTCTTCTGGTGGATGGTGTGTCCTAGGGAGCCATTGGATTTCTTGTAGACTAAGACATCCAGGAAGGAAAGTTGGTTGTTAGCTTCTGTTTCCATGGTGAACTGTATTTTGGGGTGTAGGCTGTTGAGGTGTATGAGGAAGTTGTCCAGTTTTTCTTTCCCGTGTGGCCAGATTATGAAGGTGTCATCTACATATCTGAGCCAGAGTTTGGGTTTGTGATCAGATTTTTCTAGAGCTTGGGTTTCAAAGTGTTCCATATAGAGGTTAGCAATGACAGATGAGAGGGGTGATCCCATGGGTGCTCCTTCCCTTTGTTTGTATTTTTGTCCGTTATAGATGAAGTATGTGTTGGATAGGCAGTGGTTGGTCAGATCTAGGATGTGGCAGACCAACCACTAGTAGGCCCGTTTTTCATCCTCCCCAGGCTCCAGAGGCTTCCGTGGAGCTTGGGGATGGTGAAAACGCCCTCCCCCGCCCGCCGGAGGTCCTCTGGAAGCCGAAAACACCCTCCAGAGCCTCTGTGCGAGCCGAAAATCAGATGGCTGGAGTGCACATGCACGCTGGAGCTGAGCTAGGGCAACGGCTTGAGTGCCGGCAGAGTGCCTGGGAGTTGGGCGGCATAGAAATCCATTTAAATAAATAAATAAATAAATAAATAAATAAATAAATAAATAAATAAATAAATAAATAAATGAATGAATGAATGAATGAATGAATGAATGAATGAATGAATGAATAAATAAATATGGCTCCATGTGCCACCTGTGGCACGCGTGCCATAGGTTCGCCATCACTGCTCTAAGCGGTTTACACCATTAAGCAATGTATATTTATATAGCCCCCAACAATCTGGGTCCTCATTTTACCTACCTCGGAAGGATGGAAGGCTGAGTCAACCTTGAGCCGGTGAGATTTGAACAACTGAACTGCTGATCACAGCCAGGTAAAGTAGCCTGCAGTACTGCACTCTAACTGCTGCGCCACCTCGGCTCATTTTGAGGCATGTACCCCAATATAAGTTTCCTGATTAATGATTGATTGGATGTTTCCTCAGTACTAGTACTGTTTTTCTTTAGATTGGTTTTGCAGTAATTGTTTAAATGGAATTGGGAATAATTCTGGTATGTTGAATTCTAGAAACATACATTAAAACTTGAGGAACATGGCAGCTCATGTGATTAGGACACTGGGTTGGAGGTTAAAATAATCGAGTTCGAAACCCGAGTGCTGCTGTGGGGTGGGGTGAGCTCCCATCCTTTGCTCCAGCTCCTGCAAGGGACATGAAAGTAGCCCCCTACTAGTTGTTGCCCAGGCAACAGTGATCATCCATCAACACGGGGTGAGTTTTCAACAGTACGCTGATGACACCCAGCAGTACATCTCCACCCCGTTTCAATTCAGGGAGGCAGTCGATGTAATGTGCCGATGCCTGGAAAATGTCAGGATCTGGATGGGGAGGAACAGGCTCAAACTTAACCCCGACAAGACTGAGTGGCTCTGGATATTGCCCCCTAAGGACTATGTTGACTATCCCTCTTTGGTTCTTGGGGGAGAAAAATTAACTCCCTCGGAACGGGTTCGCAATTTGGGAGTTCTCCTAGATCCACAACTAAAATTAGACCAACATCTTACAGCTGTGACTAGAGGAGCCTTTGCACAGGTCCGCCTGGTGCACCAATTGTGACCATACTTGGAGAAGGAGGCTCTACTCACGGTCACTCATGCCCTTGTCACCTCTCGATTGGACTACTGTAATGCACTCTACATGGGGCTACCCTTGAAGAGTATCCGGAGACTTCAACTGGTGCAAAATGCGGCTGCGCATGCTGTGGTGGGTGTCTCAAGATACACCCACTTAACACCTATACTCCGCCAGCTGCATTGGTTGCCCATTGGTCTCCGGGTGCAATTCAAGGTGTTGATCATCATCTTTAAAGCCCTACATGGCTTGGGACCAGGTTACCTCCGGGACCGCATCCTACCTCACACTTCCCTTCGACCCCCACAGAGAGGGTCTCCTCCAGGTCCTGTCAACCAAACAATGTCAGTTGGTGGGGCCTATGGGGAGAGCCTTCTCTATGGGGGCCCCTGTTCTCTGGAACTGACTACCCCCAGAGATCCGAATTATCCCCACCTTGCTGGCCTTCCGAAAAGCCAATAAGACATGGCTCTTCCTGCAGGCGGGGTGATTGGAGACCATTTAATATCTTAGGTCTCCCCCAGGGGTGGGTTCCTGCCAGTACGCTCTTACCTCTTGGTCGCCGCAGAACCGAAGAAGCCGGTGGCATTCGCGGCACGGAGCTTCCCCCGCCCACTTTCCCCCGCCCGCCTAGATGCCGGCATTTGCGTTCTTTTGCCCTCTGCGCATGCGCAAAGCATTCTGCTTGCACAGAGGGCAAAAGAACACAAATGGCGGCGTCCAGGCGGGCGGGGGAAAGCGGGAGGGGGAAGACCCGCGCCGCGAACACCACCGGCTTCTTCGGTTCTGCGGCGACCAACAGGTAAGACCGTACCGGCAGGAACCCACCCCTGGTCTCCACCATGAATGTATGGTTTGAATGGTTTTTTTTAAAAAAAATTTAGACTGTTATTTTTTATTGCTACTGTTCTTTTTATAGTTGTTCTTTACATGTTGCATGCTGCCCTGAGTCCCCAGGGAGTCGGGTGGCATATAAGAACACAAACAAACAAACAAACAAACAAACAAACAAACAAACAAACAAACAAACAAACAAACAAACAAACAACCCTGTCAACCCTGAAGCGCCTTGGCGCTTCCAAAACCAGTGCAATGCAAATAAAAACTGACACCCACATTTCTAACCCATTTGATTTTGTTCTTACAAAAAAATGTTTTTTCTTCCCCCCACCTCCCTTCCAGGGCTTAGCTGAGGACCACAGGGCTGTGATCCATGTAGCGGGCATCCAAATGAAAGTAACTTCATTCAAGCAGCATTTGTCAGATTTTATTGCCAAATTCCACAAAGAAACCATCTGTTGTGCTGAGATATTAGCCTTGAGTGATGACGGCCTTAAAGCCCTTTGCAAAACTATCTCTCCTCAGTATCCGGTTTGCTTCCATCGCCTAAGAGAAAAGGTGATGTGGATTTGTGGTTCTCAAGAAGATGTTAAAAATGTTTCCGGTATGGTTTACACCAAGTTAGAGGAACTCTTCGTTGCGAAGATCCAGAAATTGCAAGCTGAACAAACAGTTTCCAAGCTTCTGTATGAGACTATCCGTTGGTATTATAAGTCTGATGCCGGATGGTCTACTTTTGACATACTAACCAATCGCTATCTGGAGCAGACATATGGCGAGAAGAAAACTGCGGCAATAGTGCCATGGAATGGAGAAAAACTGCTGATTAACTTTCTGAAATGTGAAGGTTTCATCCCAGGCAAGACAAAATTCAAGATAAGGAGAGAGATCTGCTTATGGGGTGAGAAGATTTTTATTTTTACTTATTTTATTTATTTATTTTGTCAAGTACGTGTTGGTAATATACATAGATATAACATTGTTTATATACATAAGATGGGTACTGATAAGAGGGAACATTAGGACAGTGACGGTAGGCACGCTGGTATATCTTACTTTATTGAAATATCTTATTTTATTAAAAACTCTCTTTTTAGGATGGGATGGAATGGAATAATAGAATAGAATACTCTGTTTTTCCCCAAAATAAGACCTATCCCAAAAATAAGCTCTAGCAAGTTTTTTTACACATGCACTTAATTATAAGCCCTACCTCCCAAAATTAGCCCTACTTAAGCGTCTGCGTAGCCACCTGGCGGCCCATTCCATCTGGTTGTTTGCAGTGCCGCGAGGTAGGGGATGGTGGAGCTTCCCCATGTGCCCCACACTGACTTACCTCAGGGCCCCCGCAACCAGGCCATCCACGCCCCAACACCTACCTCATGGCAGCAGCACCAACAGCCATGTGCAGCAGGAGCCCACGTGGCCACTGGCTCACTTTTTTTGCTTGCTCGTGGTCACAAAGGAGCAGGAGGTTGATGCTGTGGCCGAGGCCGCGAGGCAGCGATCAGGGTATGGATGGCCTGGCTTCGGGGCCCTGAGGTAAACTGGTGTGGGGTGTTTGGGGCAGCTCTACCAATCCCCCGCCTTGCAGGGGCAGCACTGGTGCATCGCACAGCCTCCTGCCCCGCCGTGAGCAAGCAGAAGAACTGGGCCTTGCCGACATGGGAAAAAAATAAGCCCCCCCTGAAAATACACCCTAGTGCTTATTTTGGGCCCCAAAAGAAAATAAGACCCAGTCTTATTTTCTGGGAAACATGGGTGGAATAGAGAAAGTGAAATAGAATGGAATGGAAGAATAGAAATAATAGAAATAGTAATAATAGAAATAGAAGTAGAAATAATAAATAGAAATAGAAATAATAGAAATAGAAATAGAAATAACAGAAATAGGAATAATATAAATAAATAGAAATAGAAATAAATAGAAATAGAAATAATAGAAATAGAAATAATAGAAATAGAAATAAATAGAAATAGAAATAATAGAAATAGAAATAATAGAAATAGAAAGAAATAGAAATAGAAAGAAATAGAAATAGAAAGAAATAGAAATAATAGAAATAGAAATAATAGAAATAGAAATAAAAATAGAAATAATAGAAATAGAAATAATAAATAGAAATAGAAATAATAGAAATAGAAATAGAAATAATAGAAATAGAAAGAAATAGAAATAGAAAGAAATAGAAATAATAGAAATAGAAATAATAGAAATAGAAATAGAAATAATAGAAATAGAAATAGAAATGGAATTGAATTCTTTATTGGCCAAGTCTGATTGGACACACAAGGAATTTCTCTCTGGTGCATAAGCTCTCAGTGTACATACAAACAACAAAGTGATAAGTCATAGATCATGAATCATAAAATACAACGTAAAGCATAAGATACAAAGTGATAAATCATAAGATACCAATAGGAGAAGTTAATAAGAAAGATGAGAAGGATAATAGCAACACAGCCCTACTAAATGGGTAAATATCCTTAGGCAAAAAGCAGAGCTGTGGGAATTAGGTGTTTAGCAGAGTGATGGCATGGGGGAGGGGGAGGGGGAATTGTCTTTGTGTCTATTTGTTTTGGCATGCAATGCCCTATAATGGTGTCCTGAGGGAAGGAGTTGAAACATTTGTCAGCAACTGAATTTTGATCACGTGACCAAAAGGATGCCGCAAACTGATAAGTGTCAAATTGGTCGCAAGTCAAATTGGTCGTAAGTCACTTTTTTCAGTGCCATTGTAACTTTGAACGGTCATTAAACGAGCAGTTGTAAGCCGAGGACTACCTGTACATGCCAGTTCTCAAGTGTCCGAATTTTGATCACATGACCCTGGAGATGCTGCGACAGTCGTAAGTGCATGGACAGGTCATAAGTCACTTTTTTCAGTGCCTTTGTAACTTCGGACGGTTACTAAACAAATACTGGTAAGTCAAGGACTACCTGCACAACTGTTCAGTTTTCCCTAGACAGAGAAACTCTCTGACATCCAATGCAGAGACTAAAACAGAGGTATTACACTGATAAATTTCTTTGTTACCTTGTGTCTGTTAGCATTTGACCTGGTGGTGCTACTCAGTAATGGGTTTCACTTACCTTTGCTACCGGTTCGGAGATGTGCACGTGTGCTAGCTTCACTCACGCGCATGCACAGGCCGCTTCTGCTAATGAGCAGATCATCCTTGATGATGTCCGGCGCCGCTACCTGTTTGCCCCGGTTCGGGCGAACTGGTAGCAACCCACCACTGGTGCTGCTGCTATATTTTGAGTCAATTACAGATTCAAAGCCATCTTCAAAGGCAGCGTCACATATAGCATGTTGTCGTGGCCCAACTTTGTGATGATGAAGACATGGGCCACGGTGGTAATGGTTCCCTAGTCCAAAAGAGCTGGCAAAGGCTGGGGATTATGGGACTCCGCTTCCCCTGCCCTGAAAGGAGGCCACAGAGATAAAACCAAGCACCAACCACAATTCGCTCGGGGACGTGCCGCGCGTGTGATTGCATTGCATGCATACGCATGCGCAGTACTAAAAAAAGCTTCTGCACATGCACAGAAGCAAAAAAACATAATGAATTGCAGCCTGACAACCTGTTTAAAGGACATAAAAGGAGTCACTGAATGTTATCGTACAGTAAGATGTGGTGAATAAGGAACATTCTTATTATTTTCTTGGTTGGAGATGTAGGATAATAAAAAGGTAGCACATGAATAAAGCTTTTAACCTTTGCCTAATGGGTGGGCATTTCACAGAAGGAAAGTAACTCTGTTAGTCTGTTATTCATTTCTTGCTGATCACTCAAGAGATCCACTCCTTAGCACTCTCAACTCATATGTTCTGTCCATATTTTATTTATTTATTCAATTTCTACAGCCACCAACTCAGCCAATGATTCTGGGCAGTTTACAATTCAACAGAGATATTACAATTAAAACACTGAAAACATTTTAAAACAATAAAAAACTATAGAAACAGCCAAAATAAATAAATACACATAAATGGTGAGGTACTTAACCTGTTAGCTATGTAGCCAGGAAACGGAGCCCTTAACACATTCAGCACCCTAGGCTTATGAAAAGCTATCAGGGTTGGGGCAATTTTAATTTCCAGTGGGAGGATGTTCCATAGATCAGGGGCCACTGCAGAGGAAGCCCATCTTCTAAACCCTGCCAGCCAACACTCTTTTGCTGATGGGATCTGTAGCCAGTAGTGGGCTGCAACCAGTTTAACCAGGAGCGGGTTGCTCACTTACCTCGCTGCCAGAGCCATGCGCGCGCATCTCCATGCTTTGGGGGGCGCACACACACTATGCGCATGCGCCCCTTGCGCGACTTTGCTTCTGCACATGCACGGAAGCAAAATCGCACCAAAATCTCATGACAGGACGCGCGCATGAGAGAGATTTCAGTGCGATTTTGCTTCCATGCATGCGTGGAGGCAAAATCTTGCCGAAATCTTGCACGCACGCGCGCCCCCTTGCGAGATTTCGGCGCGATTTTGCTTCTGCTCATGTGCAGAAGCAAAATCACCCGAAAATCACGGGAAAAAATGGGAACGTGTCAGGTGGACTGGCAGAGAGGGCTCCGGAGCGGTTGCAAAATCCGCCGCTCCCTACCAGAGCTGCATTCCGGGCAGCTCCGGCAGGAACCCACCTCTGGGTTTAACAACCGGTTTAGTGATAGCATTTTGCGCGTGGGGCCCTAATGTGCTTGCGCGCAGTGTTCAAAATATAGCCATTTAAAGCTCAGCTGCTTACCTTGCGCGAATCAGCTGAGCCAGAAAGAAGGAAGTATAGGACAGGATAGGGCAGGGGTGGGTGGGCGGGGCTAGCTGATTGTCAGAACTGCCACTGTCTGTAGCATATTGGAGCATCCTAGACCATAAGAATAGCAGCACTCCTTCTTGGTGGCGTCTCTCAAACAACACTCAATCCTGCCTTGGACACTTGTCCCATTTCATCTCGAGCATCAAAATTTAGGATTTTCTGTAGAATGCTTAAATATATGAGGATTTAAATCATTCTCTTCTATGTGAAATAAATGGATTGATTGCAAAATAGCAATAGCAATAGCAATAGCACTTTACTTATATGCCGCTTCATAGTGCTTTACAGCCCTCTCTAAGCGGTTTACAGAGTTCAGCATATTTCCCCCAACAATCTGGGTCCTCATTTTACCGACCTCGGAAGGATGGAAGGCTGAGTCAACCTTGAGCCTGGTGAGATTTGAACAGCTGGACTGCTGAACTAGCAGTAGCCTGCAGTGCTGCATTTAACCACTGCACCATCTCAGCTCTTGGGTTGTCTACGTGATTGATGAATTTTCCAAGGCAGACTCTCCACAGTCAAAACTGTTCTTCCCACCTATACAGTGCATCATAAGGGGACCTTAGTTCTATTCATTTATTCATTTGTTCAATCCGTTTATTTGTTGCAGACAAGAATATTGCTCCCTTCTGGGAAGCCATGGATGGATGTTTAGTTAAGAAAGTGGAACTGCATACATATTCAAAGGAATATCAGGATGTGGTGAGGAATTTCAACAAGACAACTGACAACTACAAAATTGTCAAAGTAAGTTGTGATCGATTGGAGACTTTGCTATTAAGATTAATTAATATAGACCAGTCTTTTCCAACCTTAGCAACTTTATGATGTCTGGAGTTCAACTCCCAGAATTCCCTAGCTAGTATGTATTTTTAAGGCAACCCATTCTCTAAATCAGATTATAAACTTCAGACTATAATAGATAAGAAGCAAAGAATAAGCACAAAGCAGGGAAAAAGACAGAGAAAAATAACTACAGTGATTAATTAAGCAAGAGAGACTAGTCATATATTACAGTAGCACCAAAGTTTTTTTTAAGTTGAGCTTTGATATAGCTCATTTCATGATAAAGTGGGAGATATTTTATGATAGCAAAAAGTCACAAAACTACAGGTCAGTTCTCTTATACTTTTCTCAATCTACAATTTTAAGATCTTTAAAAATATTCTTCCTTCCTTCCTTCCTTCCTTCCTTCCTTCCTTCCTTCCTTCCTTCCTTCCTTCCTTCCTTCCTTCCTTCCTTCCTTCTTTCTTTCTTTCTTCCCTCTTTCCTTCCTTCCTTCTTGCCTGCCTGCCTGCCTGATTCTTTCTTTCTTTCTTTCTTTCTTTCTTTCTTTCTTTCTTTCTTTCTTTCTTTCTTTCTTTCTTTCTTTCTTTCTGCCTGCCTGCCTGCCTGCCTGCCTGCCTGCCTTCCTTCCTTCCTTCCTTCCTTTCTTCCCTCTTTCCTTCCTTCATTCTTGCCTGCCTGCCTGATTCTTTTCTTTCTTTCTTTCTTTCTTTCTTTCTTTCTTTCTTTCTTTCTTTCTTTCTTTCTTTCTTTCTTTCTTTCTTTCTTTCTTTCTTTCTTTCTTCCTTCCTTCCTTCCTTCTTTCCTTCCCTCTTTCCTTCCTTCATTCTTGCCTGCCTGCATGATTCTTTTCTTTCTTTCTTTCTTTCTTTCTTTCTTTCTTTCTTTCTTTCTTTCTTTCTTTCTTTCTTTCTTTCTTTCTTTCTTTCTTTCTCTTTCTCTTCCTTTTCTTCCTTCCTTCCTCCCTCCCTCCTCCCTCTTTCTTTCTTTCTTTCTTTCTTTCTTTCTTTCTTTCTTTCTTTCTTTCTTTCCTTCCTTCATTCTTGCTTGCCTGCCTGCCTGATTCTTTCTTTCTTTCTTTCTTTCTTTCTTTCTTTCTTTCTTTCTTTCTTTCTTTCTTTCTTTCTCTTTCTCTTCCTTTTCTCCCTCCCTCCCTCCCTCCCTCCCTCCCTCCCTCCCTCCCTCCCTCCCTCCCTCTTTCCTTCCTTCCTTCCTTCCTTCCTTCCTTCCTTCCTTCCTTCCTTCCTTCCTTCCTCTCTCTCTCTCTCTCTCTCTCTCTCTCTCTCTCTCTCTCTCTCTCTCTCTCTCTCTCTCTCTCTCTCTCTCTCTCTCTCTCTCTCTTCCTCCCTCCCTCCCTCCCTCCCTCCCTCCCACAAAGAAGGCTCAATAAAACAAAATGACTCACCAAGGTCTTGGCTTTTTCCTTATAGGTAGAGAGGATCCAAAACCGATATTTGTGGGTTTCCTATTGCTGGAAAAAAAGCTGGATGGAGAAGAGAAATCCCGAAGGGACACAGAATGAACACTTTCTCTATCATGGAACGCTGCCGGAGAACTGTTCCTCTGTCTGTGATATTGGCTTCAAAAATGCTTTCCGAAAACGTAAGAGACCGAAAAGGGGTTCTCTCCCAAAAGCTGTCTAGTTCGCCACTCTTGAACAAATAAATTGATCCAAGTAAAGAATCCAAGTGGGTCCAAATATGATGATTTTGCTGCTGGTTTGTGTTATCCTCATTCAAGGGTTGCTAGAAGAGAGACAATAAAAGGGTGGGGAACCAGAAGAAGGAATATTATCTGCATAATTCAAGGAGATATAGATAACATAAGAAACATATCTCATAGGAGAAGAAATTTAAGATTGGGGTGGATTACCGTGGATAGCCTTCAAATCCTGAATATTCAGCAAATACAAACCAGTTGTTTTTAGTGTCTACCAGGGGAAGAGTTTTCTTTCAAGTATAAAAAGCAAACTATTTCTTGAATAGCATAAACCTCAAACTATTTTCATTTGTAGCACTGTAAATTACGTTGTTTTTAGAACAAAAAATCGCCAATAGGATACCCTGCCCTCCAGCCAATAGAGAAAGCTTGTTTCCCTTCCATCAGTTTTGGTTTGTTTTTTATTTGCAGCTCAGAGGTTGAGCTGTACTAACATCAATCAATCAATCAATCAATCAATCAAATCAATCAATCAGAATAGAGCTGGAAGGGACCTTGGAGGTCTTCTAGTCCAACCCCCCTGCTCAAGCAGGAGACTCTATACCAGGAGTCAGCAACCTGTGGCTCTGGAGCCGCATGTGGCTCTTTCATCCCTCTGTTGCGGCTCCCTGTCTCCTGTTGGCACCACAATTTTGAGAGGTGCTTCCAGTTGGCGGAGGGAGGAAGCAGGGCGTGTAAAGAGGAGACTCTATGGCAGTGGTTCCCAACCTTTTTGCGATCGAGTACCACTTGGAGGTCCCGTACAGTCGCCGCGTACCACCTGGTTCCAGAGAAACTAAATTCGATCAGATATCACTTTATTTCCATAATTGTACCGTTCCTTTTTTGGCCCCGCGCATCCAGCAACTGGATTCTCGTGTCGCTGGGACCAGGTGGGTGGCGTGTGGCAACAGTTGTGTTAGGCAGTAAACATTTTTGTGAAGTAAAAAATAACTAACTAAAAATCGTTCATGACCCCGAAAGTGTTCGCGTACCACCTGGAAGGCCCTCGTGTACCACTAGTGGTACATGTACCACAGGTTGGGAACCACTGCTCTATGGCAAGGGGCAGGTTTTCCGGCCAGCTCCACAATTGATAGGGCTTTCGGTTAGGACTGGTAGAGGAAAAAGGACACTGCACTAGGAGGAGACTCTATGGTGGGGGAACCGGACTTCCGGTTAGCACCAGAATTGAACCGGGGACTTCCAGTTAGGCTGGAAGTGGCTCTTTGAGTGTTTAAGGTTGCCGACCCCTACTCTATACCATTTCAGACAAGTGGCTGTCCAGTTCCTTCTTAAAAACCTCCAGTGATGGAGCACATACGATTTCTGGAGGCAAGCTGTTCCATTGGTTAATTGTCATCACTGTTAATAAGTTTCTCCTTAATTCCAGATTAATGTCTGAGAAACGTCCTGGAAAGATGAATTCCATAGACCAATATTCATCTTTTACATGTTACTAATTCTAAATGTGCATATCATCTAGGTTTATGAGGACTAAAAACATTTTCTTGACCTCATTAAAACTTACCACATTTCCAAGATCTAATGCAAGATCAAAAATTCACGAATAATGGAAAATCCACACTGGTCATATATGTGTAAATTCATGGTAATCTGACCATATTTCGTATAAGTACAAATAGAGGTAGTCCTTGACTTACAACAGTTCGCTTAGTGACCATTCAAAGTTACAACAGTACTTATGACTTATGACCATTTTTCACACTTGTGACCATGGTCACGTGATCAGAACTCATATACTTGGCAACTGACTCATATTTATGACGGTTGCAGCGTCCCAGGGTCACTTGATCCCTTTTTGCGACCTCCTGAGAAGCAAAGTCAATAGGGAAGCCAGATTCATTTAACAGCTGTGTTACTAATTTAACAACTGCAGTGATTCACTAACCACTGTGACAAGAAAGGTTGCAAAATGGGAAAAACTCACTTGACAATGTCTTGCTTAGCAATGGACAATTTGGGGCTCAACTGTGGTCATAAGTCAAAGTCCACCTGTACAAAATAAATAAATAAGTGAAATGATGCCAGTGAGTCTCCTAAGTTCTAAGCAGGGGTGAAATTCAGCAGGTTCTGACGGGTTCTGGAGAATCGGTAGCGGAAATTTTGAATAGTTCGGAGAACCGGCAAATACCACCTCTGGCTGGCCCCAGAGTGGGGTGGGAATGGGGATTTTGCAATATCCTTCCCCCAGGAGTGGGGTGGGAATGGGGATTTGTTGCAATATCCTTCCCCCAGGAGTGGGGTGGGAATGGGGATTTTGCAATATCCTTCCCCCAGGAGTGGGGTGGGAATGGGGATTTGTTGCAATATCCTTCCCCCCGGAGTGGGGTGGGAATGGGGATTTTGCAATATCCTTCCCCAGGAGTGGGGAGGGAATGGGGATTTTGCAGGATCCTTCCCCCAGGAGTGGGGTGGGAATGGAGATTTTGCAGTATCCTTCCCCTGCCACGCCCACCAAGCCACATCCACAGAACCGGTAGGGCAAAAATTTTGAATTTCACTCCTGGTTCTAAGCTGATATGGAAGAAAAGTGTTCAGAACAGTGAGAAATAATGGAGTAACTATACAATTAATATGATGCCCTCTTTTGTTTTTTCTAGAATGTATCTACGGACAAGGCATTTATTTTTCCGTGGCTGCTGGCCGTTCTGTGTTCTATGCCAAGCCAGATCACCAAGGGTTCCGATACGTTTTTCAGGCTCGAGTTCTTACTGGGGAATATGGTTGTGGAAGAGAAAATATGGTATTGCCTCCAATGAAACCGGAGGGAAACGGCCGCTACGATAGTTTGGTGGACGTTCTTTGCAAGCCGAATATTTTTGTGACCTTCTTTGACGATCATGCTTACCCTGAATACTTGATCACGTTCCATAGCTAGACATCTTCATAACCGTTCTGCGAGTCGGGAAACGATCTCAGTGGAAGACAACTGGAAGCATGCAGATCCTCTGATGTGAAGAACGAAGAAACAATTTCAGGGTGTATATAGTGTATTGCTTGAGGGGAGATTGGGGGGAGAATAATGAGACATGCAATTCAATTTCAAGTGGAGATCTTATCCTCTGGAAATGGTTTGTGGAACATCCTCATATCAGGAATGTAGGAATGAATTGTACAATTCCTAATTCATCCTCCTAAACCCACTTATTTATATGTGTGACACAGCTCTACCTACTTTGCAATTCTCTGCTTCCCTGAGATTAAGTGTAAATATTGAATGAAGTAAATATTAAGGGTAGCTCTAGCCATCAAAAGGTGACCTGTGCTTGTTTGGTTTATCTTTCCAAAATCGACCTCGTAACAGAAAAAATGGAGGGGATGTCATTATAGAATGAAGATTTAGTTTCTTTTCCCACATGGTCAAATATCCAATTCTTCTGGCTATTGCTCATTTCTGCTTCTGGTATGTCAGCTTTTCTAAAACCCACAATAAACACTGTGCACTATGACTATTGTTTTGTGTGTGTTTTTTTTGTCTACAATACTAATGTAAAGTTGTAGAGGGTTTTGAAATTGGGGGTCTACCGCATTTGCAGGAAGAAACCATTTTGGGGGCAGTCAGGGGTGGGTTCTAACTTACCTCGCTGCCGGTTCGCTTCCTCCTGCACAGCATTGCTGCGCCTCGTGGGCGCGGGCACGCTTTGCGCACATGTGCATGCACAGTGCCAAAAAATCCAATTTTTTTAAAAAGAAGAAAACAAGATGGCAACGCATGTGCAGTACTGGAAACTTGGCTTCTGCGCATGCGTAGAAGAAAATTTTTCCCCCCCCAAAATAAAAAAAAATTCAAAAAAATTTCAAAAAAAAAGATGGCAGCACCTACGGACCGGCACCGACCGAACCGGTTCCGTGATGTCATTGTGACATCACCAGCGGCCACTACCGGTTCAGGCAAATCATTCCAAACCGGGAGGAACCCACCTCTGGCAGAAATTCTGCTTTAATCCTTGGCATATTTTCAGTCAATTAGGCCAAAAGTATAATACGTGACCAAACATTGCCTTCTGTGAATCTTCAGGATTGCAGAATCCTAGGATATAGTTCTTTAGATGGATGGATAGATGCCAGATCCATAAAGGTAAAGGTAAACATTTCCCATGTCCAGCTATGTCCAACTTTAGGGGGCGGTGCCAGGGGTGAAATCCAGCAGGTTCTGACAGGTTCTGGAGAACCGATAGCGGAAATTTTGAGTAGTTCGGAGAACTGGAAAATACCACTTCTAGCTGGCCCCAGAGTGGGGTGGAAATGGAGATTTTGCAATATCCTTCCCCCAGGAGTGGGGAGGGAATGGGGATTTTGCAGTATCCTTCCCCTGCCACGACCAAGCCACGCCCACCAAGCCTTAGCCACGCCCATAGAAGCGGTAGTAAAAAATTGGATTTTACCATTGGGCGGTGCTCATCTCCGGGAGGGAGCCAGAGTTGTCTGAAAATATTTCCATGTTCATGTGGCCGGCACGACCAACACACAGAACATTACTACCTTCCCACCAAAGTGGGAATTTTGCATGCTTTCGCATTTGCATGCTTTCAAATTTCTAGGAGGGCAGTGACAAGGTCCTATGATAGACTAAAATATATTTGAATGTGCCATTGGATTAGTAAATCGTCACCGGCAACTTAATTTGTTCTGTCCAGAGGTAAGAGTTGGTAAGTCAATCCACCACTGTATAGCCAGCATAAAGTTAACTTATTCTCTTTCATATTTTATCAGTTCTTACCCACCATTTTTTAGAAGTTACATTTTCCACCCGTAGAAATATATGAATATTAATTTAATTTTTACCTTTTTCCTCCAACAGTCTTAGAGTCATGGAGCAAAAGGCATGAAGGACATCTTAGCACTGGGCAAGGAATGATCAATTGCAAATACAGGTATTGCTTGACTTAGAATTGAGCCCAATATTTTCACTGCTAAGCGAGACAGTTGTTAAGTGAGTTTTGCCCCAATTTTCCCTTTCTTGCCACAATTGTTAAATGAAGCACTGCAGTTGTTAAGTTAGTTACATGGTTATTAAGTGAATCTGGCTTCCCCATTGACTTTGCTTGTTAGAAGATCGCAAAAGGGGATCACATGACCCCAGGACACTGCAAAAGTCATAAATTTATTTATTTATTTATTTATTTATTTATTTATTTATTTATTTATTTATTTATTTATTTGTTTGTTTGTTTGTTTGTTTATTTATTTATTTATTAATTTATTGTTTTTATAGGCCGCCCAACTCCTGCAGGAGTTGGCATAGCATAGGATATATGCTAGTTATCAAGCATCTGAATTTTAATCACATGACCATGGGGGGGTGCTGTACCAATTGTAAGTGTGAAAACAGTCACAAGTCACTTTTTTCAGCGACGTTGTAACTAAATGGTCACTGAATGAATTGTTGTTAGTCAAGGACTTCCTTTATTGTACTGCTGCCTGGCATTTTATAAAGAAAGCCTTTGCCATTAAGAAAAATGTCAGTTAAATTGATTTAACTTCACAGAGGTTTACTCTGTCTTATTTCAACAATTTTATAAAAAGCAAACGTTACTCTTGAAGCAATTTAAGCACGAATGTTTTACAATGCAAGAGGGTTAAGATTTTTTCTATACCAGTAGAAACTATCCATTTATCAGCAATTATGTAGGAACCATGTGCTGTTTCTTGGAGAATAAAAATAAGACTCCCTTTTGGCATTACTTCCAACTATACGATTAGTATTCCAACTATACGATTAGTGAGTAGAGAATGTAAAATAGTCTGATTTTTTCTTAGTATTTTAAGTTGACTCTCAGGACTGGATCCAGAATGAAATAAGGTACAAAAAGAAGAGGCTCTGCTCATCCCCACATTGAAATATCCACTCCAAGTCTTAATTGCTCTCTAAAATTATTCTAGAAAGAGAATATTTGTGGCTTGGCTATTAAAAAAAAATTCAATGTTTCAAAAAATTTGCTAAAATTACATAATGTAAGCAAGCATAATTTTTATAAGTGTTCTTCATTTAATGACACTCATGTAATACAACTGTACAATAATTCAAGAGTTCACAACACCAAGATTTTGCCAAAGCAAATTAAAAGAATTAGAGGAACCATATTATGCATAACTCTGTAACATAAACATAGATATAATTTAGGTTCCGTTTATTATTTATTCTGTTTTTGCACCCGTGGATGAAGAGAATAAAGTGTAGTAGTATGAATTATTTTTTCCCTTGGATTTAATTTAAACTTCCTGCAAAACCCTCAATTTAATCCCTAGTCGTAGTTATTCTAGCTGTGGCTAGGGGGACCTTCGCACAAGTACGTCTTGTGCACCAATTGCGACCCTACTTGGAGAAGGAGGCACTTCTCACAGTCACTCATGCCCTTATCACCTCACGGCTGGATTACTGCAATGCGCTCTTCATGGGGCTACCCTTGAAGAGTGTCCGGCGACTGCAATTGGTGCAAAATGCAGCTGCGCGAGCTGTGGTGGGTGTACCCAGATGCACCCACGTAACACCGATCCTCCGCCAGCTGCATTGGCTGCCCATTAGTCTCCGGATCCAATTTAAGGTGTTGGTCGTTACCTTTAAAGCCGTACATGGCTCAGGGCCAGGTTACCTTCGGGACCGCATCCTGCCGCATACCTCCCTACGACCGGTCAGGGCCCACAGAGTCGGCCTCCTCCAGGTCCCATCGACCAAACAATGTCGGTTGGCGGGGCCGAGGGGGAGGGTCTTCTCTGTGGGAGCTCCCTCCCTGTGAAACCAGCTTCCCCCGGAGATCAGGACTATCCCCACTCTGCTGGCCTTCCGGAAAGCAATAAAAACTTGGCTCTTCCGGCAGGCGGGGTGAAAGTGAGACCAACTAGATTAGATATGGGTCTCCCTCTTGATTGTGAATATGAGATACTCTTTTTAACTTTTGTATGTTTTTTAATTACTGTATTTTATATTTTGTTATGGATTCTAATATGTTGTGAGCCGCCCAGAGTCCCCTGGGAGTTGGGCAGCATAGAAATCCATTTATTTAAATAAATAAATAAATAAATTCTCTGATTTAGCATTACAGTGGCACTAGCAATAGCAATAGTACTTAGACTTGGATACCGCTTCATGGTGCTTTGGTAATTATGATAATTAATATGATGCTATGAAATTCCACAAAACAGAAACTAGCTTATATGCCAAGTCTTTCTAGCTTTCCTTTGTCATACTCTATATCAGTGATGGTGAACCTTTTTTGGCTCGGGTGCCAAAAAGGTGTGCGCGCGCACGATAGCGTGCGTGCATGTGCCCACACCCATAATGAAATGCCCTCCCCCCGCACATGCGCACAACCCCCATGCTGCTCCCCCACACATGTGCACAACCCTCCGTGCTGCCCCGCCACACATGTGCACAGGCCTCACTGAAGCCTCTGGACTTCGGGTAGGCCCGTTGGGCTGTTTTTCGCTCTCCCCACAGTTCAGGAAAGTCTCCTGAAGCCTGGGGATGGTGAAAAATGGCCCAATGGGCCAACCGGAAGTTTGTTTCTGAATTTCTGGTTGGCCCATTGGTCTGTTTTTCGCCGTCCCCAGGGTTCATGAGGCTTTCCTGAAGCCTGGGGAGAGCAAAAACAGCCAAAAAGAAGGCTGAAAATCAGCTGGCCAGCGCGCGCATGCGCACTGGAGCTGACATAGGGCAACTCTTAGCGTGCCCTCAGATATGGCTCTGTGTGCCACCTGTGGCACACTTGCCATAGGTTCACCATCACTGCTCTATATATTAAAAGGGCTGCAAAAGAATGTCTGAAGTAGTAGAATTATTTGAAAATAATTATTGCTAATTCTCCCTAACACACAAGATCTGTTATTTGGACATACATGCAGATACATGCATTCACTCCAGTCACTAAGATATCTGTCAAAATCGTCCCCTAAATTCATTATCTGAACCATTAAAAAAACTCAGTCACTTTGGTTATTAATTTTTTGTTTGCCTTCTGTACCATTTCTTTAACCTAATCTTAGCAGAGGATTATACTTCTGATTCTGAAATCTTCTACAAGCAGCATCTGCTCTCTAAGTGTATTGGAATGCTCTATTTGGAAATCTGCCCAAATTCCAGAGTGATGAAGTAAAAATTGGGGCATCTTGATATAATGTGGAATCTTTTAAATCAGACAGCCAATCCTTCACATACGTGCACTCTAAGTGCCACTTCTGACAATGGCTGTCATTGGGCCAATTTTTGATGTTTTGCACATTTATAGACCCATATTGCTTCATATTGTTTCAGTAAGTTAAATACAAATAGCTATTGGATATGATATAGCAAAACAATATTCAAAATCAATTAACAGCCTGCAAAGGGTCATACTGATGATGAAATACCGTATACAAAAGATTTTAGCCATATTTAGATGTTTAGAAAATATTAAAGGATGCATTTAATCTCATAAAAATAGAAATATTTATTATTTATTTGTTTCTACCCTGATTTTTCCTCCAAGAGGTAACAATACCACCATTTAGATATTTTTTTTCTGCATAATAACCTTTGATAAGAAATAGTTCAAATCAAAGTTTCCTTTCCTTGCAGTCCCTTCATCAACAACCTGATTATTTCTGTAACAATCAGGTAGTCTTCAACTGACAACCATTCATTTAGTGACTGTTTGAAGTTACTACAGCCCTGAAAAAAGTTACTTCAGTCCTCTCACTTATGACCATTGCAGCGTCCCTACTGGACATGATCAAAATTCAGGCTCTTGGCAATTGGCATATATTTACAACAACTGCAGGGTCCTGGGGTCAAGAGCCGAGATGGTGCAGTGGTTAAATGCAGCACTGCAGGCTACTGCTAGTTCAGCAGTTCAGCTGTTCAAATCTCACCGGCTCTAGGTTGACTCAGCCTTCCATCCTTCTGAGGTTGGTAAAATGAGGACCCAGATTGTTGGGGGCAATATGCTGAACTCTGTAAACCGCTTAGAGAGGGCTGTAAAGCACTATGAAGCGGTATATAAGTCTAAGTGCTATTGCTATTGCTATCACCATGTGTGTCCGTCCCAGCTTGCTTCCAGCAAGCAAAGTCAATGAGGGAATCTGGATTCACTTAGCAACTGTGTGATTCACTTAACAACCGTGCCAGAAATGTCATAAAGTTGTGACTCACAACTGCTTTGCTCCAACTTACGAACATAATTAAGCCCAACTTTTTTGTTTCTAAGCAAGAACAGCTGTTAAATGCGTTTTGCTTCATTTTACCTTTCTTGCTACAGTTGTTAAGTGAATCACCGCAGTTGTTAAGTTAGTAACATGGTTCTAAAGTGAATCTGGCTTCCCCATGAACTTTGCTTGGCAGAAGTTTGCAAAAAGTGATTACATGGCACCAGGACACTAAAACCGACAAAATGAGTCAGTTGCCAAGCAGCCAAATTTTGATCACATGACCACTGGCTGCTGCAACAGTTGTGTGAAAAATGATCATAAATCACTTTTTTCAGTACCGTTGTAAACTTTGAATGGTCACTAAACCAAAGATTGTAAGTCAATGACTCTCTGTATCTGCATTGTGTCTATTATTTGCACATTTGCAACCACAGGGTCCTCTCATAAGTAACACAGTTAACAAACTATAATTTTGTTAATCTCTCTCTATTTTTTTTGTTTTTAATTGTGTTGGGTCAAGCATTATCTGATGTCAGCAAACAAGAGAAAAATAAACAACATCTATGCTTCTTCCTCTGGGTTTTCTTCTTTAGTCTATTTATCACATATAGTGAGGTAGTTGCATCATTATGCTTTTTAACAATTAATAATCTATAAAATTTATAACTGTGACCATAATATGCAAGATTTATAGTTGCAGACCAAATTTCCCTATTCTTTATAGCCTATTAAGCAAAATGCAGGCAGGGCCAATGAATGGCTCCTAGGGAGGAGGAAGAGGCGGGACTTGAGCACCTGCCACTTCCTGGTCTCCTTTTCCCGCCTTTTCCACCCACTTCCTACATATTGCTGCTTTTTTCTAGAGAGAGAGAGAGAGAAAGAGATTTCCCCTTCAAGACTCCTGTCTCCATGGCAACCTAATCTGGTCTGCAAAAACACATACACAAACACCTGCATGGCCTTGAAGGGCTCAACTCTGGCCTACAAGAATAAGCCCATTTTACAAGATGGCTGAGGGTTAAAAAGCGCTTCCGGTCTGGGCGCTGCTCTGTCTTAAGCACCGCTGGGCCAGGCTGGAGGATCTCAGGGGGTCTCCTTATCTGTTTCTGGCAGAGCTGCACCTCTTTGCTTTCTCTTCCATAAATTTGCCATCCTCCTTGCCCTCATATTAAGACAGGAGGCCTGAGTAGCCCTTGCTTCCTTCCTTTCCCCACTTCAGGACCGCTATATAAAAATTACAAGGAGCTGGCCTAAGTCCCACACTTTCCGGGCATTTTAAGCGGGTAAAATAAAAATAAATGAAACATTTAAAAAACCCACAGCTCTTGAAAATTAGGGTCGATATGGGGAAAAATAAAAACAGGGTTTTATATATATTGAGTTTCTGTCGGGTATAAATCTATGAAAATAGCATATGCCTCAAATTGGCACATGGGAATGGTGCACTTTGTAGAGGGATTCCTGGCTTGTTGGTCTTTAGGTTGTTACAGACCTGGCTAACATGGCAAGCATTTTCAAGTGTTTTTAAAACTGAATGCATTTTCCCCACTTATTAATGAAAAGAAGAAATGACTATTAATACTACTAAAGTCCATTGACATTATTAACAGTTATTTCTTATTTTCATTAATATAAAGTGCACCATTCTCAATCATCCAGGTTATGGTTGTCCCAAAGGTGCTTTTATTCCAAAAGGCAACTGGACTTACTTGGTTCTTTTTTTCTCTGCTTAGAAACACTTTCAAAGAGAAAAAAAATCAAGAATGTCCAGGTGCCTTTTGGAAAAAAAGCACCTTTGGGATGACTGTTAATAATATATTTTGACTTTTCTAAGCTGACCTAGTTTTCATTCCCGTAAATAAGTTGTCATAATTTTCTAGAGTCACTCAGATCTCTCTATTCTAAGCCTGGACGTTTAGAAAAAATGCTCCATAAAGCCATAGTTTATTATATGGATTACTGCAAGGCTTTATTTATTTATAATAAAAACCACTGTTTTTGAGGGCTTTTAGGAAGGGTTGGGAAAAATAATAACCAAGAGGCTCAAGTTTTCTAAAGTGGTAAGCTATGACAATCAAATGGATCTTCCATGTTCAGAAGCAATACGCTGCTAGTGCCTGGAAACAACTGTAGCAAGGGTACTGCTTCTGTATTGCTGCTTGTGCACTTGTTTGAAGGAATTATCCAGAGTGACAAAGTTTTAGCCCTTTAATCAATAATGGGCTGGAGAGACAGCCGTGATGATGAAGGGTTAGGGAATTAAAGAGATGAAATTGATGCCTTAAAACTCTGCAAAGTTTAAGACATTGTCCTTCATTCTAAAGATCCCATAACAAAGGGATGGAGATGGGTTGGGATGGGGGCACAAGATTCATATGAGCCGTGGTGGCGTAGTGGTTAGAATCCAGTATTGTAGGCTAATTCTGCTGGTTGCCAGCAGTTTGATTCTCAACGGCTTAAGGTTGACTCAGTCTTCCATCCTTCCGAGGTCGGTAAAATGAGGACCCAGATTGTTGGGGGCAATAGGCTGACTCTGTAAACTGCTTAGAGAGAGGGCTATAAAGCACTGTACAACACTTTATAAGTCTAAGTGCTATTGCTATCTTCTTAGCCATACTTTTGGAGCCTTGCTTTGAAACAAGACTCTGGAATCTAAAGTATCTCTTTGTTATTTCTGTTTTCACCAAATTCATTCTTTCAGATATATGATCAGCTCTTATGGCCAAATTTCTTGGGAATGACAAAAAACAGTACTTCAATAGAATTTGAAAGGCAACTGGGTTTGTTTGAGGCAGGTTGTTTTGTTTTGTTTATTTTATTTGATCTACCATATCAATTTATAATTCTTTGATTGTTTAGATGTTGCAAATTTATTAGCTTTATTATGCTGCCATAAGGGATGCTGGGAAATGTAGTTCAGAAGGATTACGTGCTCTCCGCTCTTGTACTGTGATAGCAAATGTGTTTGCATTTGAAGGGGGAAAATGGTTTTAAGCCCTTCTGAACGCCAGTTCTGAGTCTGATCAACTGAACATTTTTTTTTCTAAATTCAGGTCTTTGCTGAGGCTAAACCATATAAGAAATCTAAAAACATTGACAGTAATATATATTTTCTCTATTAATGCGATACTGTATAGTGAATGCTATGTAACTGTTCCACAGGAATCCTTTGTGAAACATTTGCCTTGGCTGCAGCAATATGTCTGTCTGTGAAGATATGCTTCTTTGCAATTATCGCAAATGTCGAGTCACGCTTTCAGGCTATGCGTGGGTTACGGCCTGCTCACATATCTTCTGTGACCAACATGGCAGTGGAGAGTTCAGTCGATCGCCAGCAGTCTGTCCAGCTTGTACCAGTGCCCTGTCTGGCAAATTGGATATTGTTCGGACAGAGCTCAGTCCTTCAGAGGAATATAAAGCCATGGTATTAGCTGGGTTGCGCCCAGAAATTATTCTGGATATCAGTTCCAGGGCTTTGGCTTTCTGGACATATCAGGTAAATTGTATCCAGTAATGTCAGTTTGAGTTAGAAAGAATTCTTTACTTAAAAACTAGCTGGGTATCTTGCTCCTAGGTATATTTAGTCTGAATGCTTTCATCGTTTTTATTGTTTTTAAAGGTTTTCAATATTTTTAATTGTAATACACAAACACAGACACACACTTTTGTTTTTAATTGTAAACCAAGCAGAATCAATGATTGAGATAGGTGGCTATAGAAATGGAATAGATAGATAGATAGATAGATAGATAGATAGATAGATAGATAGATAGGTAGGTAGGTAGGTAGGTAGGTAGGTAGGTAGGTAGGTAGGTAGGTAGGTAGATAGATGATAGATAGATAGATAGATAGATAGATAAATGATAGATAGATAGATACATAGAGATAGATAGATAGATAGATAGATAGATAGATAGATAGATAGATAGATAGATAGATAAATTTAGGATTGAGAATCTCCATAGACACATAGAATGCTGTTTTGAACGACAAAAGTAATTTATTTATTTATTTATTTATATTTATTTATTTTATTTGTCAACAAGTGCAAGGAAATAGGACACATGAAAAAATGGCACAAATAAATGGATATAAAGAAGCAAAACATAGCCATAAACACATAAAATGAGTACATACAAATGGGTACAGTTGGACAGGGACGGGAGGCACGCTGGTGCGCTTATGCACGCCCTCTTAGGGACCTCTTAAGAAACGTGTAAGGTCCACGGTAGACAGTTTAAGGTAAAAGGTATGGGGGTTAGAGAAACTAACAACAGGATCAGGTAAAGTGTTCCAGACATTTACTACTCTATTGCAGAAGTCGTATTTTCTGCAATCAAGATTACAGCGGAATACATTTAGTTTGTATCTATTGATAGCCCTAGTGTTATTGCGGTTGAAATTAAAGTAGTCGTTAACAGGTAGGACATTAAGGTAGATGATCTTGTGTACTAAGCTTAGGTCAGAACATAGACGGCGTGGTTCAAGGTTATCAAGGCCTAAAATTTCAAGTCTACTGGAATAAGGAATTTTATTGCGAGAAGAGGAGTTGAGTACTCTTCTTGTAAAATACCTCTGGACAATCTCTAATGTATTAATGTCCAAAATACAGTGTGGGTTCCAGGCAGATGAGCAGTATTCAAGGATAGGTCTGGCAAAGGTTTTGTATGCCCTAGTTAGAAGTATAACATTACCAGAGAGAAAACTTCGTAAAATAAGGTTGAAATTTCATCCAAATCTGTCCAAGACTTACTCCTTTCTACAGGTAGTCCTCGACTTACAACAGTTTAGTGACTGTTCAAAGTTACAACAGCACAGAAAAAGTGACTTACGGCCATTTTTCAGAGTTACAACCTTTGCAGCATCCCCTTAATCATGTGATCAAAATCCATGGCAGCTGGTTCATATTTATGACCATTGCCGTGTCCCAAGATCATGTGACTCCCTTTTGCGACCTTCTGACAAGTAAAATCAACGAGAAAGCCAAATTCACCTAAATACCATGTTACTCACTTAACAACTGCAGTGATTCACTTAGCAACTGTGGCAAGAAAGGTCATAAAATGGAGCAAAATTCACTTAATCAATGTCTCACTTAGCAGATAAATTTTGGGCTCAATTGTGAGCCCAAAATTGTGAGCCCAAAATCGTAAGTCCAGGTCTACCTGTACTTATGCTTTATACCCATGTAGGTCCATCAAGAGCGTTTGTATCAAGAATATACCTACAGCAAAGCAGAGGGCCATCTGAAGCAGATGGAGAAAGTCTACACCCAGCAACTCCAGAGCAAAGATATGGAGCTGACATCTATGAAGAGTGAAGTCTCTTCCTTAAAGAAAGTATTGGAGGAATACAAAAAGAAATTCAGTGAGCTATCAGAGAAACTCATGGAGCGTAATCGTCAGTATCAAAAACTGCAGGGCTTGTATGACAGCCTGAGATTACGGAATATTGCTCTGGCCAATCAGGAGGCAGGCCAAGAGCCTCCCATGATGCCTCCGCCTGCTGTCTTTGGTTTCCCTCTGGGTAAGAATGGTGACTTTTAGTATGATCCTTCACAAGCACTTCATGAGTGGCGGGGGGGGGTGCAGTGGTTAGAGTGCAGTACTGCAGGCTACTTCTGCTGACTGCTGGCTGACTGCAATTTGGCAATTCAAATCTCACCAGGCTCAAGGTTGACTCAGCCTTCCATCCTTTCGAGGTCGGTAAAATGAGGACCCAAATTGTTGGGGGCAATATGCTGACTCTGTAAACTGCTTAGAGAGGGCTGTAAAGCAATGTGAAGCAATATATAAGTCTAAGTCTGTGATGGCGAACCTATGGCACACATGCCACAGCTGGCATAGAGAGCCCTCTCTGCAGGCACACGAGCCGTTACCCAGCTCAGCTCCACTGCCAATGTGCACCCGTGTCTCCCGCCGGCCAGCTGATTTTTGGGATGCGCAGGGAGTGGGGTGCATGTGGGAGACACGCATGCATATGCGGGGGCACATGTGCATGCGGGGGGGAGTTGCGTGTGCATTCACGGGGGTCACACACGCATGCATGGGGAGCAGGGGGCGGGGGAATGCGGGGTGTGTTGCGATGCCCCCCGTGACCTGTTTTTGGTCCCAGGAGGCCTACTCGGCCCAAAACGGGACATGTGGGGTGCGGTATTATTTTGAATCTAAGCTATTTTTAAACAATCTGAATAATAAGTGTTTCCAGAATAAATATGTTATATTTTCTCTTATGGACCAAATTGCTTTAAGAGTTTAATTTAAATTGGAAAACTGTGAAGGAAGATTTCAGCAACTTCTCCCTTGCATTGCAGTTCTGATTCCCGCCGCCTGTAACTGTAATATCATTTACTTTAAAAAAAAAGAGAGAGATTCTGATTAAGGATCTATGACCTAAGTGTAATCTGGCCCTTATTATGGGCCTGTATCAGCGGTGGGTTGCTCCCGGTTCGACCTGGTTCTAAGAACTGGTAGCGCCGGTGGCGGGAGGCTCCGCCCACCCATGCGCGCGAACTGGTAGTAAAGGGTTTTAGAACCCACTACTGGCGTGTATGTAGCTAACATTGCCATTTTTTATAGGGTGGTGGTGGAATTTAAGCCCTTCTCTTAATACCATGTCTTTCACTCACATGTTCTAGGTAACGCTGCCAGGCTGAGTAGGAACGCTACACCTATCCAGGGCCGGCGTGGTGAAGGGGACTTCCATTTCAAATCCTTCTTTGTCTCCTCTTCACCTATGGGCGAGTCTGCAAACAGTTTGTTTTCCTTTGTCTCTCCGGACAATGATTTGGAACACAATGCAGGAGGCAGCAGAGCTTATAAAATTAAGAGAATGTAAATCCTAATGTGCATTTCAATTTAATTGCAGAACCGTCTGAAAACCCAGTTCCGTATTTACGGGCCCGAGGTTTCAAACAAAACAAAAACTCAACGCTCAAAACCAGATTTTCATTACGTCAGTGAATGTCAAATATTTTTCAAGCCATGTCATATGTTAAAGCAAGAAAGGGATATCTTGCAAAGTCAATATTTTTTTGAACGGTTAGATAGTATACTGGATTATTGTAGTTTACATGTGCATGAGTTTGTTACATTCTTGTCATTGTTGTGTCACATAGCAACCTCTTTGTAAACAATAGTTCCGACACATTCTCAGTGATTTAATTATTGTGCATTATGATTCAGTTTAATTAGTGCTCAAATTGCTTATTCTAACAAATGTGTTATAATGTTTTAATCCATTGATGACTGTTTTCAACTCTCACATTTTAAAGTAACATGTTTTCTTCAATAGGTGTGTAAATATATTTACAAGGATTTGTTTCTTTTGTTCATTGCTACTTGTAAATAAAAATATGTGGAGGGAAAAATATTACCTGCATGTATACATTTCTATTGGTATAAACATCTGTGAATATCCTTTTTGTGTTTTGTGATTAAGTGTTAAGTGGTTGTCTGGTCATCAAAAAATAATCCTCCACCTCTTCCTCCTCCTCCTTCTCTTTTACCCCTTGGATGTTGAGGGAGAATCCTTTTATTGATTACTTTAAATGGACCTAAATAATTAAGAATGTGTTGCTTCAAGCACTTTATCTGTTTGATAAATCAGATCATTGGGTTAGAATCATCCATATGATTTTCTCTATATTGAATTGTAACATGTAGAATATCCAAAATGGGCCTTAAATTAGTAATGATTATTAAATCCTTTTATTTTAATGGGTTTATGGTAAATGCAAATCTTGATCTCACTGTATATCATTACATCACTTTTTACTTACACTTCTAGAATCACTGATCAAAGGAAAGTTAAGATGGGCAAAATGGACATAAAAAGCATTTACTGATTAAAATGAAATTTCACAAGAGTGGGCTGTGCATACTGACATGGAGACATGGACAGTGAGGGAATTTATTTATATATTTGTATCTTGCCTTTATTATTTTACAAACAACTCCAAGTGGTGAACATATGTATTTATTTGTATTCCAATTTTATTAATGTACCTATTTGTATTCCAACTTTATTACAACTTTATTAATTGAAGGGGTTATTAAATAACCCCCTTTTTCAAGCAGGAGCCCCTATACCATTTCAGATAAATGGCTGTCCAATCTCTTTTTAAAAATCTCCTTTTTTTAAAAAAAACCTTTTAAAAAAAAGAATTTTCGGAGTTGAAGTCCACTCAAACTGTGGACGTTGAGAAACACTGATCTAAGCAGGACCCTTGGTTAGAAATACCCTGGAGAAGTTTGTGAGTGCTCCAATGTTGGAGGTTTTTAAGAAGAGATTGGACAACCATTTGTCAGAAATGATACAGGACCTCCTGCCTGAGCAGGGGGTTGGACGAGAAGACCTCCAAAGTCCCTTCCAACTCTGCACTCTATTCTATTCTAATTCCAATTCCTATTCCCATTCCATTCTTTTCCTTGTTCTTATTCTATTTGAAAAAAGTAGGCCAAGGATTTTGTCATGGTTGCTAAGTGAATCAATGCCGTCATTAAGCAAATTCCTTCATTGACTTTGCTGGTTCAGAAGCCAGGTCCCTTCCAACTCTGTAGTCTATTCTATTCTGTTCTGTGTTCTCCATTCCTCCACACAAAAAACTAGGCCAAGGATTTTGCCATGGTTGCTAAGTGAATCAATGCCATCATTAAGCAAATCCAGCTTCCTCCATTGACTTTACTCATCAGAAGGCAGTTTGGAAGGTTGCAAATGGCGATCCGATGATGTAACCCTTGTAAATACACACCAGTTGCCAAACACTGACATTCTGATTAAATAATCGTGGGGATACTTTGATGCTGGTAAGTGTTGGACCATTTGAAAGTGTCCAGAGATTACATTAGAAAGTGTTCTAATTACATTAGAAAGTGTCCAGAGATACTTTACAAGAAGAGTCCTCCACTCCTCTACTGCAACAGAATACCTTACGCAACCAGACTTGAAATCCTGGGCTTAGAAAGCTTAGAACTACGTCGCCTTCGGCACGATCTAAGCATAACTCATAAAATTATCTGCTACAACATCCTTCCTGTCAATGACTACTTCAGTTTCAACCACAACAATACACGAGCACATAACAGATACAAACTCAAAGTGAACCGCTCCAAACTTGACTGTAGAAAATACGACTTTAGCAACAGAGTGATAAATGCCTGGAACTCACTACCTGACTGTGGTTTCGTCACCAAACCCCCAAAACTTTACCCTTAGATTGTCTACTGTTGACCTCACCCGATTCCTAAGAGGTCAGTAAGGGGCGTGCATAAGTGCACCAGCATGCCTACCATCCCTGTCCTAATGTTCCCTCTTATCAGTACCCATCTTATGTATATAAACAATGTTATATCTATGTATATTACCAACATGTACTTGACAAACAAACAAACAAACAAATAAATAAATAATTTGTAAGTCACTTTTTTCAGGGCTGTTATAACTAGCCTGAGCAGGGGGGTCGGACTAGACGACCTCCAAGATCCCTTCCAACTCTGTTATTCTTCTTATGAAAATAGAAAAAAAAAAAGCCGAAAGCGACTGTCGCCCTCCAAGAGCGAAAGGCTCTTCCTCCTCCGCTCCGTCTGGTTTGCTTCGAGTCCTCCGGGCCTTTAGAGGCCTCTACTTCCCTCCGTGCTTGCAGGACTGAGAGAGAGAGAGAGGGAGAAAAGCAGGAAAGGGAGGGCGGAGGCTCGCAGCGATCATGGCCGAGGACGAAGAAGAAAACTCGCAAGCCCGGCAACGTCTGCAGGTATAACGACGACCAAAAGAGGCTATTCTCCCCTCTGCGTTTTAAAGCCACGATTAAAATAATAATAATATTAATAATAAAAATGCCCGCGCCTCTACTCTGGGGAAGGGATGGAGCAAAGCTCCAGAGTTTTTCCGGATTTATGCGGGCAGGTAAAAGTAACCGAAGGGTTGCTGGGCGCGCAAAGCTAAGCGGCGTTTTAAGAGCAAAAAAGCAGCTGGCAAGAATTTCTGCTTTTGCCCGTAGGTGACGGGCGATTGACGCCATTTATCCCTTTATCTTAAATTTAGGCAGCGTGGACGAAGTAGCAGAGCGGGGTGGAGGTGTGGGGAGTGATTAGAAGTTGAAATAGACGTAGAAAGGGATTGGCAAGGTGTGTGTATGCCCTCCTGCTTTGCTTGCAGGTAAGGGTGTCCCTATGTAGATCTTCCTAGGTTTTTCTTCGATTCCCAAGATGATGGAATGATCAGAGAAATCTATTCTTAATCTCTGCGTCCAGAGTGAGCCATCGTTTCAAGCCTGGCGATCATTGGGATCAAAGATTTCTGGGTTAATCTGTGGCTATTCCATGAAGAGGTTAAACGCTGTTTGGTTTTGTTACCTAAAAATAGTGGTTCTGTGCTGTAGAGTATAGTTTAAATTAACTTTTCTCCTTTCTCATAAAGAGTTATGCTTGAGTGAGTAAGGAGCATTAAATTTAGATTTGCCTGATTGCATTTTGAATTTTCATATATATTTATTTTGTCTGTTACTAAGTCAACATAGTGATAGGTATGTTGTTGTGGTACTGCCAGGTTCGTACGGAATGGACGCAATAAATTTGAAATTGGGCAATTACATTTTAGCTTAGATATTGATAAATGCTTAGTGTGCCAATCGCATCGCAAATGTCAGTGTATTTTGTATCTGCAAGATATCCCTATTGGCAGATCTGATAGTATTTCGCCCATTTATGAATAGGAATTGGTCGACCACCTGTATCATTTCCGAGATCATTATTTCGAGAATCACAGTGTGGAAGATGCTGGAAAAAAACAACAGGATGTTCAGGAAGAGATGGAGAAGACTCTTCAAAAAATGGAAGCCATTGATGGTAATTCACACATGACTTTAATTTCCGTATCTCTATCTTAAGGCATCTGTTTTGTTTCATTACTAGATTCCCTCAAATATACTGATCTGTCCCAGTACTTATGATGGATGCGTTCATAGAATTGAAAATGTTTGAGTCGAATACAAGGGTGTCAAACTCGCATCTTCACGTTGTCATCACGTGATGTATCATGACTTTCCCCCCTTCACTAAAATGGGTGGGCATGGCCAGCGCATCTGGCCCGTATGCCGCGAGTTTGACACCCCTGGTGTAGTACCTTGAGAAAAGGGGAAGTTGTAGGAACAGAGCAGGCAGAGCTGGGGGCGGAGTTAAATACATCATCAGTTTAGAATCTTGGCGTTGTCTCAAGAGATGCAAGTCCAGCCCTCCTTGAATTCCATTGACCCTTATCTAGTGCCAATTTTAGTGCTGACTGTTAGTTGACCAGATTCTGGTGTATAGGCTTCAATAAATCATTTATGCAGCAGTCTATACAAATGGTCCTGATTCTTTATACTTGACACAAGTAGATCTGACAAATAATTATAGTATAATCCTTCCTCCCAAAACATCCAATCCCAGATACCAAAATTGTGTTCATTTCAGCATTTTTGGTATTGCGATTCTTCATTACTTGGCTACCAGAAGTCTTTGTTGTTTGTTTATTTTAATTATTTATTTTAAAAAATGCGCGTGGTCACCCTGGTTGACCGTGGTCAAGGTTCTTTCACCTTGAAAGAACTCTGGTGCTCACGACAGTAAAAATGACAAAAAGCATAAACACCATAGAAAAAAAAATTAAAACAAGTTGTGGTGGCGCAGTGGTTAGAATGCAGGATTGCAGGACTAACTCACTACACACTCCAGGAGTTCGATTCTGAGAAACTGAATGTTGACTCAGCCTTCCATCCTTCTGAAGTCGGTAAAAATGAGGACCCAGATTGTTGGGGGCAATAGGTTGACTCTGTAAAACCACTTAGAGAGGGCTGTAAAGCACTGTGAAGTGGTATATAAGTCTAAGTGCTATTGCTAACTCTGCCCACTGCCAGAGTTTGATCCTGACCAGCTCAAGGTTGACTCAGCCTTCCATCCTTCCGAGGTCAATAAAATGAGGACCCAGATTGTTGTGGGCAGTATGCTGATTCTGTAAAACCACTTAGAGAGGGCTGTAAAGCACTGAAGCGGTATATAAGTCTAAGTGCTGTTGCTATTGCTAAAACCTGGTGCTTCAATCAATCTTCCAGGGTGCCCCAACAATCCACCCCTCTACCCCAGTTCCTGGGTAAAAAGCCAAATTTTAATGGTTTTCTGGAAGGTTAAGAAGGTGGAGGCCTGTCCGATTGTGGGAGGGAGGATATTCCATAGAGACAGCCATAAAAAAGGCATCCTCCCCAGGTTCCCTTAATGGCAAGATGAGGCCTGGAATTTGCTTCCCCTATCCAGCCTAGTGATAGAAGCAGATACCCTCAGGAAAAGGCAACCGCACAAGTAGCCTTGTCCCATGTCATGTAGTTCTTTAAAAGCAATGGCCAGCACTTGAATTGCACCTGGAAGCCAGTACAGCCCACACAACAGGGTTGTAATGTGTAACACTGTGTGCCACTGCGTTCTGGACCAGGGCAGCCCCACATAACGATTGTATGTAGCTAGTCTAGATCCTATCTCCCATAATGAGCCATTAGACGCTTCTGGGAAAGCCTTAACATCCATACATACCACGTTTCCCTAAAAATAAGTCCTATCCTGAAAATAGACTCTAGCTTGATTTTTACATGTGTGCCCAATATAAGCCATACCCCCAAAAGAAGCCCTAGTTAAGACCCCATCCACTCTGTTGCACCTGGTTGCATGAGGTTGGGCGAGGCACACGGGTAAAAATCAAGCTAGGGCGGGGATGGGGGTGGAGCTGCCCCATGTGCCCCGCGCCCGCTTACCTTAGGACAGTTGCAACCAGGCCTCACCACACCTCGACACCTGCCTTGCCTTGCCGGCCCACTTCTGTGGCCGCTTACCACTGCTTCAGGAAAGGCCTCTGACAGTGAATGCAGGCTGAGGGTGCCGCGCGTGTCAATCCCGAGCTCTTTTCTCGGCTGCAGAGGCTAGTCCTGAAAGCCTCTGACGGCGAAATGGAGGCCAGGGGGCACCACATGCAAGCAGCAGCAAGTGGCCGCAGAAGAAGTAGGCTGGAAGCGGCCACACGGGCTCCTGTTGGGCGGGGCTGTCGGTGCCGCGGCGGCGAGGTGAGACAGTGGAAGACATCCCCCGAAAATAAGATCTAATGCCTCTTTTGGAGGCAAAAAAAAAAAAGAAGACGACTGGGTCTTATTTCAGGAAAACACGGTACATGTTTGTATGTATGTACATACATACATACATACATACATACATACATACATACATACATACATACCCTGTTTCACCCCAAATAAGACATCCCCTGATAATAAGCCCAATCAGGCTTTTGAGTGCATGGCAATAAGGCCAAGCGCTTATTTCAGGGTTAAAAAAATATAAGACAGGGTCTTATTTTCGGGGAAACACGGTATGTACATACATACATACATACATACATACATTGCATTCAGAAAGTATTCAGTATCTCCTCACGTTTGTTATGCTGCACCCTGATTCTACAGTTGTTGAAATTCATTTTTTCTCATTAATCTACACTCAGTACCTTGAGAGAAAAAGTGAAAACAGAATTTTTGAAATGTCTGTAAATTTATTTTTTTAAAAAGGGGAAATATCATATTCACAGAAGTATTCAGATCTTCACAGACCACTTCCAACAAGCAATGTCAATGGAGAAGCTGTCAGGAAGTTGCAATTCGTGGTCACGTGATGTCACGTAATGTGATTCATATGACGTAATGATCATAGTGGAATGGATGTAACTCCGGTGCAGTTGAATGTCATTTTTCTTAACAGAGGTATCACTTAATGACGGAGTTGCGGGTCCCAATTGTGCTTGTTATGTGAGGAGACTCTGTATCGGCCTATCAGTTGATACAATAAAAACCATGAGAGTTTATATCTGGAATTTAGGTCAAGATGGTGATCTGAAGATAGTGTATATCAATTGCTAGTTGCATGGTTTTTTATATCGAATTATATCAGTGAGAGACATCTATAATAATGGATGGAAACTGATCAAGGAGAGATTCAACCTAGAAATGAGGAGAAATTTTCTGGCAGTGATCACAATCAACCAATGGAACAGAACTTGCCTTCAGAAGTTGTGGGAGCTTCATCACTGAAAGCTTTCAAGAAGAGACTGGACTGCCATCTGTCAGAAATGTGCAGGGTCTCCTGCTTGGGTGGGGGGTTGGACTAGATGACCTACAAGGTCCCTTCCAACTCTGTTAATCTGTAGTTGAACAGTAAATGAAAGAGAAAAAAAGAACTGGCAAAAAGAAATGTATGGTTCCTTACAGCTCAATATTAGGTGGACTTTTTTTGTTTTTGTTTCTTTTTTGGACAATAACATATGGATGAAATTTCTCTCTTTCTCCTCCACTTCTACTAGGTTTATCAGAAAGGAGAGCTTACATTTTGATGCTTAAAGGGAAAGCTTTGAATGTATCAGCAGACTATAATGCACGGTCTGAAGAATTACTTTCCAAAGCAGTCAAGCTGGACCCGGAATTGGTGGAGGCGTGGAATCAATTAGGCGAGGTTTACTGGAAAAAGGGTGATGTCTCTGCAGCCCATACTTGCTTCTCCGGAGCGCTCGGCCATGTAAGGTTCCCTCTAAGTTCTCTGCTATCAAATCATTCTTTTGTGTGAATGATTGTTTGGAAACCTCTGGCTATTCTAATGGCACAAGAGCCGCTGTGGCGCAGTGGTTAGAATGCAGTACTGCAGGCTACTTCTGCTGCCTGCCGGCTGCTTGCAATTTGCAGTTCAAATCTCGCCAGGCTCAAGGTTGACTCAGCCTTCCATCCTTCCGAGGTCGGTAAAATGAGGACCCAGATTGTTGGAGGCAATATGCTGAACTCTGTAAACTACTTAGAGAGGGCTGGAAAGCACTGTGAAGCGGTCTACAAGTCTAAATGCTATTGCTATTGCTATTCTGTAGATCAGTGATGGCGAAACGTTTTTGGCGCGCGTGCGTGCCCACATCCATGTCCTCCCCCGCGCATGCACACAACCACCATGCTGCCTCCCATGGATGCGCACCCCCCCGGGCTGCCCCTGCGCATGTGCACAGCCTCACTGAAGCCTCCGGATTCCTAAAGCCTGGGGATGGCGACAAACGGGCCAACGAGCCAACCGGAAGTTTGGAAACGAACTTCTGGTTGGCCTGTTGGGCCGTTTTTCGCCGTCCCCAGGGTTCATGAGGCTTTCCAGAAGCCTGGGGAGAGCGAAAACAGCCGAAAAGAAGGCCAAAAATCATGTGGCAAGCGCGCGCATGCTCACTGGAGCTAACATAGGGCAACGCCTCGCGTGCCCTCAGATATGGCTCCACCTGCCACCTGTGGCACGCATGCCATAGGTTCGCCATCACTGCTGTAGATCAAATAAAAAACCTTTCAGAGAAAATACAGGAAGTCCTCGGCTTATGAACGTGATGAGCCCCAAACTTCTGTCGCTAAGCAAGACAACGATTAAGTGAAGTTTTACCCCATTTTAACACCTTGCTTTCCAAAGCCGCTAAGTGAATCACTGCAATTGTTCAGTTAATAACACAGTGGTTAAGTGAATCCGGCTTCCCCATTGACTTTGCTTGTTAGAAGGTCGCAAAAGGGGATCACATGACCCCGGGACATTGTAACCGTCATAAATAGGAACCAGTTGCCAAGCGTCCGAGTTTTGATCATGTGACGATGGGGATATTGCGACGGTCATAAGTATAAGTCACTTTCTCCACTGCTGTTGTAACTTCGGAGAGTTGGTTGCAAGTCTAGGACTATCTATGCTGCAAACAATAATTTGGGTAACTATGGATAGTAGTCCCCGACTTAGGACCATGTTAGAATATTCATGACTGGGAGAGTCATGATAACAAGGTTAGCCAATGAATAGGCATAGCAACTGAGTCAGCCAATAGGAGTGAACCACTTCTGAGTCTGTGCAGAGAATCGAAACTGGAAACTTAAGCTTAAGGCTGGGTGTGGCTCCAGCCCACTCTGCTCTCTTGTCCACTCTGTGCTTGTCTGCTGCTGAAATGAAACCAACTGTTCTCTGCTACCTGTAACTGCTTGGAGAAGAATCTGTATTGGTATTGTAAAATTTACTTCATCCATATTCTTGTATATAAAGAAGTTAATGAATCCAGCTGAATCAGTCATCTGTATGTGCTTCTGGAAATTGGTTTTTCTGCAACAAACTTTAATAGACCAGAATCGAGACCAGAATTTCCATTGCTAAGCATAGTGATTGTTAAACGAGTCGCACCAGATTTTATAATCTTCCTTGCCGTTGTTCTTAAGCAAATCACTGTAGTGTTAAGTGAATTATGTTAAGTGATCATGTGACAATCCAACTTCCCTCCCATTGACTTGCTTGGAAGCTGGTTCGCAAATGGCAACCACATGATCCCAGGACGCTACAACTACAGGTAGTCCTCAGCTTACCACAGTTCATTTAGTCATTTAATGACCCATAATCCCTTGCGGGTGGAGTCGGGGCAACTGAATGGAGCTGAATGTTTACTGGCCGGATGCCCTTCCTGTCGCCAATGTGGAGTTTGCAACATATACAGTATATTCTCATTGTGCCCAAAGAAAGAAATATCAGCCTCTGCCTAGGATCAAACTCAAAGCCTCCTGATTGTGAGGCGAGAGCTCCACCTCTAGGCCACCGCACCACTCACAACAGTTCATTTAGTGACCGTTCAAAGTTACAAGGGCACTTTTTTCAAAGTGACTTACAACCATTTTTCACACTTACAACTGTTGCAGCCTCCCCTTGGTTGCGTGATCAAAATTCAAATGCTTGGCGTCTAGTTCATATTTATGACGGTTGCCGTGTCCTGGGGTCGCATGATCAACTTTTGCGAGGTTCTGACAAGTGAAATCAATGGGTAAGCCAGGTTCATTTAACAACCGCTTGACTAACTTAACAACTGCAGCGATTCTCTTAACAACTGTGGCAAGAAAGGTGGCAAAATGGCACAAATCTCACTTCACAAAGTGAGTTTCCCCTTTGCAACAGAAATTTGGGGCTCAATTGCGGTCCTAAGTCGAGGGACTACCTGTGTGGTACTTACATGCCAGTTGCCAAGTGCTTAAATTTTGATCATGTGACTGGGGATGCAGCGATTGTAAATTCGAGGATTGGGTCATAAGCCATCTTTTCCCCAATGCTCTGTAATTTCAAACAATTGCTAAATGAGTGGTAAATATAGCACCGCCTGTATTTGGAGTTTATTGTTCTGCCCCAGTTATGAACGTAGCACAACACATAGTTTGTACAAACTTATTTAATGAAATAGCCACTTCTAATAACTGTCTTAGTAGTGAATATGCACACACCAATCTACAAGCAGTCTTTTCTTGCAAGCAACCAGCTGCTAATAGTCTCTATTAACAGCTGGTATCAGTTCAAAAAGTCTTAAAGCAAAGAAGAGCAATTAGGTCTTGATATCTTACGAAGCTTCAGAGAGTTGGCAAAATGCCTAGGAGTAGTCCTTGATAACCAAACCGAAGCAGAGAAACAAAGCAGAAATTTTTCAGACACGAAGACACATGATGACCAGACGAATTTTCCAAATGTTGTTTCCTGCAGAGGATTCAGCTGCCTCTGATGTCCTTAAGTAGACTAGAGGAGTGGCTAATTAGCCCCAAGTCTTACTCCCGAGGAGACCTCCTCTGGAGTAACCATTCCTGCCTCTTGGCAGCTCTGCGTGCTTGTGCATTAAGAAGAGAAGAAGTCTCTTCTCCCTCATCACTGCTATGAGGTGCTGGAGGTTCCGAAGGCCCTGGATGAATCTCTGCCTCTGACACCGAGTCCTCGCCAGTCTCCTCACTGTCCGACTCAGGTGCCAGCTGCACAGGCCTCCAGCACAACACCAAGTCGGTCTCCTCTCGAACCGGATCCGCTATCAGCTGCATGGGCCGCTGGCGGGCCACAACCTTTATTAAAAGTTCTCGTTTTATGCAGAAATCTCGTCCTGCAGCCAAACTTATTTTTCCTTTCTACCCTCTCAGCGTAAGAACAAGGTCTCTTTGCAGAACCTCTCCATGGTGTTGCGGCAGCTGCGCACCACTTCTCCTGATGAACATGCACAAAACGTGATGGACAGCGTGCGGCAAGCCAAGCTGGCTGTGCAGATGGACGTGCGCGATGGACGCTCTTGGTGTGAGTTTCACTATACAATCTATTAGCCTGTTCTGACCCAGGCTTCGCGAGCACCTACTCAACAGCCTACTCGTGAGGAGAAACCCCCTTTTATTTAGAAAGGCAGGAATACATGGCATTCACTGACAAAGCCCCAGGTCACATATCCTTAGGTGGTTCACAAGCCATAGCAGTCTCTGAGTTCCCCGCCAGGAGCCTCAATTAGCATTTCAGTCCCCACAACCTGGGTAGTAGCAAGAAATCCTGGCCAAGGAATCCGCCGGAGGGAACTCTCCTGGAGCAACAACAATTGTTCCCAACAACCACGCCTCCTCCTTATATCCCAGCCATGGGTCAACATCTCCTTCAGTTTCCCCCAATAGCTGGCCCTCAGTCCTACCTTGCTTTCCTCTCCGCACTTTTCTGCGCATACATGCATCTGGGATGGGCCCCAGCTGTTCCTCCCTGTCGCTCAGCTCAGGCCCATCCCTGAAAGCAGCTGTCTCTCCGCTTGAGTGTGAGTAGAGGGACCCTGCCCTGCATCTGGCTCTGAGTCCTCCTGCTCCTCAGAGCCTTCTGACCTGTAACCCAGGCACTCCCTCCATCTCCTCAGACTCATCTGACTCTGCGGAGCTGGCAGTCGACGAATCACAACATGGCCCAAGCAGGGGATAGAGGCAGAAAAGGGAACAGGATATGCAACTGGCTAATTTTGTTTTCTGCATTCCACAGATGTGCTGGGCAACGCCTACCTCTCCTTGTTCTTCAATACGGGGCAGAACCCCAAGATCTCCCAGCAAGCACTGAGTGCCTATGCACAAGCAGTAGGTGCTGGAGGGGGACCCAAGACAAAACTGTGGGTATGGGGAGAAAGGGATGGTGGTTCAGGTTAAGCCTCTAGTAAAATTCTAGAGCAGCGATTCCCAACCTTTCCTAACTTCTGAAGGCAAGCTGTTCCACTGATTATTTCTTCTGTCAAGAAATCTATCCTTAGTTCTAGGTTGCTTCTCTCCTTGATTAGTCTCCATCCATTGCTTCTTGGTCTGCCTTCAGATGCTTTGGAGAATAGGCTGACCCCCCCTTCTTTTGAGGGAGGAAGAATATTCCTTGCGAATGAATTAGTTCTTTATCTACCTGGCAGTGCTGATTCTGCATGCTTCATATTTATATTTATTTATTTATTTGTAATAGGAAAAGGTGGACTCCACTGCTTCTTGCAATCCAGATTTGCATCTCAATCGAGCCACGGTAAGGAAATGGAATAGAGAAGGCAACATAAAGTTGGCTAATGTATGAGTGATCCATCAAGAAAAACTTTAGGATCATAGTTGGTGATTCCTAAATGTAATGTGATCCAAGGCTATTGGCTAAGTTGTTGATTGTAAAATCAATTTTTTAAAAAAATTTCGGAGGGGTGGATCTTTGATCTAATAGTTCAGTATCTGGACATGACATCTCCTTCTGATCTGATTTGGACTTCTGATCTGATTTGGAAGCTATTAGGATGCTATTAGGATAAGGATGCTGACGAGAGGCGAAGTTTATCTCACAAAGGAGAAAATAGATCTTTTCCCGGACATCAGACATTAGAAAAGAAACTGCAGTTTAAAAGTCTAAGTAAAAATATTTATTCCGATACAAAACAATAAATCCTCATTAGTCTACATTGCTGATATAAAAAAATAGGTCTTGCTTCGATAGAAGCTAGGAACAGAAGGAATGGATGGAGAAAGGAATGTGCACATGCGTACTAGAACATATCAATCACGTGCTCAGGAATAAACCATTATATTAGATAGGGATGCTTCTCCCTGCATATACATATAACAGGCAATATAAAACCACTGCCTGACAGATGCTGAGTTTCTGGATCCTAGAGACAGGCATTACTTTGACCCCAAATTGTAATCCATTGTTTTTACATGCTTTTTTGCGCAGCTTTCTAAATATGAAGAAAACTACATGGAAGCCCTGGAGGGGTTTGCACGGGCTGTAGCCCTTGACCCGGCTTGGCTGGAGCCTCAACAACGGGAGCAGCAACTCATGGATTTCCTTGAGAGACTAACTGGACTCCTTCAAAACAAGGTATTATGGTGGCAAGGCTTGGGATTTTTTTTGTCCTCTGTCCATATTAGGTAATGTCACATCTGCCAACAAGTCTTGTTTCTGCTTTATTTCCTCCTAGGGCAAGGTGAAAGGCAAGAAGCTGCAAAGCATGTTGGGAAGCCTGCGACCCTCGCACCTGGGCCCTTTTGGTGATGGACATTATCAAGGGCCTTCAGGTCAGAAGGTAGAACTACAGAGACGATCCCTCAGTGCCTTGCAACCTGGTGTTAACACGGGTACTGTGATCTTGGGGAAGGTGTTGTTCAGCCTGACTACTGAGGAAAAAGTGCCTTTGTGAGTATAGAATTGTGTTCTGAATCTTGTTTGCCTTAATATCACCAATTTCTGGTGTTGGCTTTCACAGCCTATGTCTATTAGGCAGTGTTGAACTTCAGGGTTTAGTGACCTTGTTCTAGAGCGGGTGTTGGCAACCCACGGCTCTGGAGTTGCATGTGGCTCTTCGGGCCCTCTGCTGTGGCTCCCTGTCCCATCACTGGCTGGCCCCGCCCCTCGCCCTCCCCTCGCCTCCCTCGCCTGGCCTGAGAAGGTAAGGGCGATGGTGGGAGATGGAGAAGCGGCCGGGGCTGATTCTCCGGTGCCTCACTCTTGCTGTAGCTTCTTCCAGCCCTTGTTGGTGCTGGGCGTGCCTCGGTCGCTTGGGGAGACGCGCAACCTGCTCTCCGCCCTGAGACACTGGCCCGACCCGTCCACGACCGAAGCCAGCCTCACTAACACGAGGGCTGGCGGGGTGGGAATGGGATCCAGGAGGATAGGACGTTGGAAAGGGGGACGGGTCCACAGTGCATAGCCACGGCTTTAAGAGGTTTAGGGCAGTGGGAAAAGAGCTGAGCCCACCGAACCTCGCACGCCCACCCCGGGGTCTGGCTTGGAGAAAGCCCTCAACAAAGACGCTCACCCGTCAGCCGATCTCCCACCCTTTCTCTATGTCTGTCTGTCTGTCTCTCTCTTTGTATGTCTCTCTCTCTCTCTCTCTCTCTCTCTCTCTCTCTCTCTCTCTCTCTCTCTCTCTCTCTCTCTCTCTCTGTCTCTGTCTCTGTCTCTGTCTCTGTCTCTGTCTCTGTCTCTGCATCTCTTCTCTCTCTCGGAAAGCCATGGCTGGGCCAAGCCAGCAAGCTCTCCTTGGGACACTTCGCTACTCCTTTTATTTACTGTATTCTTTTTGGAAATCTGGGTTGGCTGAGGAACAAGCGCCAGCCGCGGCGGAGGCTTCCCTATGGGCAACCCTCCTCCTTCCCCTCCCCCTCCTCTCATGATCCCCTGGCCGGCTGTGGCAGAAAAGAGAGGGTGCTCATGCATGGGGAGACACTCCTCAAGCGCCCGCCCGCCCTACATGCGCCTTTGCTGCGCTTTGGTGCTTACTTGAGGAGGGTCTCCCCGCGCATGCGCACCCTCCCGGCCCTGCCACAACTGGCCAGGGGGTCACGAAAGGAGAAGGAGGGGGAGGAGGAGGAGGAGGGTCACTGGAGCCTTAGTGCAGGAGCGAAGTGGCCCTGTACCTGCCTTCGTGCCACATTTGCGCGTAAGGCAGTCTTCGCTTCCTGCCGCTTCAGGCTGGAGCTCGTGCTCTCTGCGCTCAACCGAAGAGCTGCCGGGGGGTGGACGGCAACACGGTAAGGTGATGGCCAGTGCCTTATTGCAGGAGAAAAGCTGCTTCCAATTGCATCCTGTTAAGACCCTCGTTAAGCAAGCGACCGCCCGCCCCGCGTGTGCCTTTGCTGCGCTTTGGCGCTCACTTGAGGGTCTCCCCGTGCATGCGCACCCTCTCAGCCCTGCCACAGCCGGCCGGGGGGGTCGCGAGAGGGGGAGGAGGAAGAGGGCCGCCTGAAGGGAAACCGCCGCCGTGGCTGGCACTCGTTCCTCAACCAGCCCGGATTTCCAAAAGAGCCCCAAGGAGAGCTTGCTGGCTTGGCCCAGCCGCTGCTTTCTGAGAGAGAGGGGGGGAGGGAAGGGGGAGGGAGAGGGAGAGAGAGGGGGAGAGAGGGGGAGGGGGGAGAGATACAGAGAGATGGGGGAGATAGAGATACAAAGGGGGTGAGAGAGACATAGAGAGACACACACAGAGTGATACACAGAGGGGGAGAGAGAGGGGAAGATAGGGAGAGAGATACAGAGGGAGGGAGAGACACAGAGATATAGAGAGAGGGGAGAGAGGGGGAGATAGGGAGAGGGACACAGATACAGAAAGAGGGTGGAAGAGGGAGAGAGCTACAGAGAGAGGGGAAGATAGGGAGAGGGGAGAGAGAGATACAAAGAGAGATACACAGGGAGGGAGGGAGACAGAGAGTGGGGGAGGGAGGAGAGAGGCGGAGATAGAGGGGGGGAAAGGAAGATAGGAGAGGAACAGAAACACAGAGATACAGAGAGATACAGAGAGAGGGGAAGATAAGGAGAGGGGAGAGAGAGATACAAAGAGAGATACACAGGGAGGGAGGGAGACAGTGGGGGAGAGGAGAGAGGCGGAGATAGAGGGGGGAGAGAGGGGAAGATAGGAGAGGGACAGAGATACAGAGAGATAAAGAGAGATACAGAAAGAGGGGAAGCTAGGGTGAGTGGGGGAGAGAGATAGAGAGGGGGAAGAGAGGAGAGTGGTGTAGAGAAGGGAAGATAGGGAGAGGGACAGAGAAAGAGACAGAGATACAGAAAGAGGGGAGAGAGGGGAAGATAGGGGAAGGGGGAGAGAAGGGGAGAGAGAGATACAGAGGGGGAGAAATAGAGAGAGATACAGAGGGGGGAGAGAGATACAGAGAGAGGGAGAGAGAGGAAGAGGGGCAGAGAGAGATAGAGAGTGGGGAGAGGAGACAGAGAGAGAGAGAAGGGTTTTGTGGCTGGGTAGGCATGCTAGGGGGTCATGTGACTGGGTGGGAGTGAGTGACATCGAGTTTGCCATGCCCACCCAGGTTTTGTTGCCCCCAATGTTTTTATTCCCCCTGTGGGAAACGGGCCCAAATGGCTCTTTGAGTGTTTAAGGTTGCAGACCCCTGGTCTAGAGCAAGAGTGGGCAACTATGGCCACTTTACGATGTGTGGACTTCAACTCCCAGAATTCCTGAGCCAGCATTGACCTGTGGACTTCAACTCCCAGAATTCTGGCTGGCATGGCTGGCTCAGGAATTCTGAGTGTTGAGTCATAAAATTGCCATAGTTGGCCATCCCTGAGCTGGAGAAATGTAACTGCCATCTAAGGAGGCAAAGTTACGTAGACCACAGGCAACATCATTTTCCTTCTGAAGATGGCAGCCACAGCTTCTAGCATTTCGGAGTATTTTAAAGATTAATATACAAGTTGAGACCAGAGTTGTTTTTCTTTTCTCTTCTGGGATTGATGGACAAACAGTTGCAAAAAAAAAAGTTGTGGAATTTTGTTTTTCTGTATGACAACTGTAGCAAGATTATTGCACAATATACTTTTACATATTGTACAAAGATGGAAATATTTGGACTACCCTAAATGGAAGAGTGATTGGTGAAGATGACAGAACTTGCTGAGATGGCTAAATTGATTTATTTGAAGGGGTCCTTGGTGTTCTCTGAGCTTGGTTGTTTTCTTGCAGACGTTTCATTACCAAACTAGGTAACGTCATCAGTGCTAGTAAGAAGTGGGATTTGCTCTCAGCTTATATTCTAGCGTCATGCCCTGTTAGTGTTGGTGGGGATGGTCTTAGAGGTTCTTTGGTAGGGCTGTTTACTTTTGGCTGGTTTGGCAGTTCCTTGATTTGGGTATTGTTTACTTGATTGTTGGTTTTAAGTTAATATTGGAGTTAATTTACTGCTCCTTCTGGATGCTCTAGATCAGGGGTCTGCAATCCATGGCTCTGGAGCCGCATGTGGCTCTTTCATCCCTCTGCTGCAGCTCCGTCGCTCAAAATACGCGTCACAACCAACGTGCGACACCTGCCAGCACATGATTTATTGAGCTTTTCGACACATCTTTTTTTTCGGAGTTCAAAATGTTTTTGTTGCATGCAGAAATAAAAAATGTGTTTTCTCTGTAGCAGGTCATTGATTTCATAAATGCAACACACAATACATAGCATAAAGGTAAAAAAATTTTATACATAGCATAAAGGTAAAAAATTTTTATACATAGCATAAAGGTAAAAAACGATATATGCAGCGTTATCTTCATTTTAGATGTCAAAAGGGTTTTGTGGTTCCCCGTGTTTTCTTTTCTGTGGGAAGCGGGTCCAAATGGCTCTTTGAGTGTTTAAGGTTGCCGACCCCTGCTCTAGAACAGGGGTCTGCAATCTTAAACACTCAAAGAGCCATTTGGACCCGTTTCCCACAGGAAAAAAAAACACTGGGAGCCACAAAACCTGGGTGGGCGTGGCCAACTCGATGTCACTCACTCCCACCCAGTCACATGACCCCCCCTAGCACGCCTACCCAGCCACAAAACCCTTCTCTCTCTCTTTGGTTGGGCTGTTTACTTTTGGCTTGTTTGGCAGTTCCTTGTTTTGGGTATTGTTTACTTGATTATTGGTTTTACGTTAATATTGGAGTTAATTTACTGCTCCTTCTGGATGCTGATTGCTGGCAGGAAGATCCTTTGGTCTTTTTGTTCGCTTTTTGGCTTGTTGATTATCTCTTCTGCATAATATATAGATATTGTTTATGTCTATGTGTCTATCAATAGTGGCTTGATCATAGTTTCTGACTTCTTTGATCAGAAAAAGGCAGGATCTATGTTTATTGCTCACTGGAAACCCCTTATGGACTTTATGCGTAAAACGGAAAATACATCCTAAGTTTATTTTCTGTTTTATGCAGAAAGTCCATAAGGGGTTTCCAGTAAGCAATAAACATAGATATTGCCTTTTTTAAAAAATCAAAGAAGTCAGAAAATATGACCAGAAACTATGACTTAGTAGCCTCTGGAATGCACAGTGTATATTCCATGCTAGATCTGTATTGAATAAATTGTGCAACGGGGCAATAATTAATTTATTTCAATTTTTCCACTTTCTGTTCTCCAATAGCACCTTTGGATTGATGGACTCTCTCGAAGGTCCTTGTTTTGCCGTCACTGTTTACAACATGGTCCAAAGCTGGGGGGTCCTAATTGGGGACTCTGTGGCCATCCCTGAACCTCATCTTCGGCACCATCACATTCAACACCAGAACAAAGTGAGTCGATTCCCCTTTCTCCCCAATTATGCCATGCAGGGAATAATGTTCAAACTTAATCAGATCCTTCCACAAATAATCTAGAACTTGTAACAGGCGATGTGGAATTACCGACAGTCCTCAATTTATGGCCACAATTAGGGCCAGAATTTCTGATGCTAAAACAAGGCAGTGTTAAATGAGCCATGCCTGATTTTACCACTTTTTCTTTTTTTACCATAGTCATTAAATGAATCACTGCAGTTGAGTGAATCATGCAGCTGTTTAGTGAATCCAGCTTTCTTCATTGACTTTGCTTGTCGGAAGCTGGTGGGGAGATTACAAATGGTGATCACGTGATCCCAAGATCCTGCAACTGCCCTAAAAATGCATGTGTTAGGTTGCCAAAGCACCTGAATTTTGATCACGTGACCATGGGGGATGTTGGAAAGATTCTAAGTGCAAGGACTGGTCACTAGTCATTTTTGTTTTCAATGTTGTCGTAACTTTGAATAGTCACTAAATGGAGGGTTGTAAGTTTGAGGACTACTTCTCAAATGGAAGAGTATTGGAAATATTCACTTTGAAAACAGAGACAGAAAGACCAGGGTATGTGAGCTTTCATTGTCTTCATCACTTTGTATCAATTAGGTTTTGTGATGATTCTCCTGCCTATTATTTGGGGAGAAAAATGTTCCAAGGGAAAGTATCTTTGTAAGCCAGCTATGATTGTTCCTTTGTCGTTATTTACTTTATAGTTCTATTGTTTTACAACTAGTAAAATCGATTTACAACAGTTCATTTAATGACCATTCAGTTAACAACGGCACTGGAAAAAAGACGGTTTTCCAAACTTAACAGCCATTGCAGGATCCCCATGATCACGTGATTAAAATTCAGAGGCTTGGCAATTGATTCGTATTTATGAAAGCTCCAATGTCCTGGGGGTCATGTGATCACCACCTGCAATCTTCTTACAGAATGACATAACAGAATAACAGAGGAGGTCCTTGGTGTTCTCTGAGCTTGCTCGTTTTCTTGCAGATGTTTCATTACCCCATATTACCTTGCTCGGGTAGGGAAACATGTGTAAGAAAAACAAGCAAGCTCAAGAGAGCACCAAGAACCATTTCAACCCTTAGCTACAAAGGGGTCTCTGTGGCGCAATCGGTTAGTGCGTTCAGCTGTTAACCAAAAGGTTGGTGGTTTGAGCCCACCCAGGGACGCGTTGAGTTTTTAAAAGCCGAGGTGGCGCAGCAGTTAGAGTGCAGTACTGCAGGCTACTTTAGCTGACTGTGATCAGCAGTTCAGCTGTTCAAATCTCACAGGCTCAGGGTTGACTCAGCCTTCCATCCTTCCGAGGTAGGTAAAATGAGGACCCAGATTGCTGGGGGCAATATAAATATACATTGCTTAATGGTGTAAACTGCTTAGAGAGTGCTTGCACTATGAGGTGGTATATAACTCTCACTAATAAATAAATATTCTCCTTTATTGGTACAGAATAACAAGAGTTGGAAGGGACCTTGGAGGTCTTCTACTCTAACTCCTTGCTCAGGCAGGAAGCCTTATACCATTTCAGACACATGGTTGGCCAGTCTCTTCTTAAAAACTTCCAGTATTGGAGCATTCACAACTTCTGGAGGGAAGTTCTTCCACTGATTAATTGTTCTAACTGTCAGGAAATTTCTCCTTAGGTTGCTTCTCTCCCCTATATAAAGAAGCGATAGCCATCACGATCTCTGGAACGTTTAAAATTTTATTTAAAACTACTATTAAAATTGCTAAGCTTTCGTCAACCCCTGTTGACTTCATCAGAATGTAAAATCCCCATGGAAGAGATGCTTGCTTTTATAGAATGCCTATCAATTTATGTAATGCCTATCAAGCATCTCTTCCATGGGGATTTTACACTCTGACGAAGTCAACGGGTTGACGAAAGCTTAGCAATTTTAATAGTAGTTTTAAATAAAATTTTAAACGTTCCAGAGATCGTGATGGCTATCGCTTCTTTATCTGTAAATATGCCTGGAACTCGCATTTTTAGAACAATTCTTATATATATATATATATATATATATATATATATATATATATATATATATATATATATATATGTATGTATGTATGTATGTATGTATGTATGTATGTATGTATGTATGTATGTATGTATGTATGTATGTATGTATGTACCGTGTTTCCCCGAAAATAAGACCTGTCCCGAAACTAAGCCCCACAGGGGTTTTTCGGGACATGCCTTGAAATAAGCCCCCCCCCGAAAATAAGCCCCCCCACTACTTCCGGGGGAAAGGGGGGGGGACATGCCGGGAGCCGCTCTTTTTGCGGCGGCACTCTTTTGGCCCCGAAAGAGAGAGAGAGAGATCTCTCAAGAAGTTTCCCTGCAAAGACCTGCTGAAAAGAGAAGCCGCGAACTTCCAGACGCTGGTAAAGTGAGCGCCTCGCAGCCCGGCCCTCCCCTGCATTCCCCCCCAAATTGATTATCTTACCAGCGTCTGGAAGTTCGCCGCTTCTCTTTTCAGCAGGTCTTTGCAGGGAAACTCCTTCAATGTAAAGGAGAAGTTCTCGCGAGTGCAACCAATTAACAACTTTTCGCACTCGCGAGAACTTCTCCTTTACATTGAAGGAGTTTCCCTGCAAAGACCTGCTGAAAAGAGAAGCGGCGAACTTCCAGACGCTGGTAAGATAATCAATTTGGGGGGGAATGCAGGGGAGGGCCGGGCTGCGAGGCGCTCACTTTACCAGCGTCTGGAAGTTCGCTGCTTCCCTGTCACCGCCTTCCTCACTCACGTCGCGCCCCGCCCCATCCCCCGCCCGGTGGTCAAAGTCCTTCAAAGCATTTTAAAGGGATCCGTTTTGCCTGCCATGAAGGGAACCAATGTTCCCCGAAGAAAAGGAGGCAAGCATTGGTTCCCTTCATGGCAGGCAAAACGGATCCCTTTAAAATGCTTCGATGGACTTTGAAGCATTTTGAAGGGACACCCTCCTACCTCGATCGCGTTCTTTGATCTTCTCTCCACGGCAGCCCATTCTGAAAGAGAATGCCTCACGAGTTGGAGAACTTTGAAAGCCTCGTGAGGCGTTCTCTTTCAGAATGGGCTGCCGTGGAGGGAAACCCCAGAGCTGTCAAACTCCAGTAAGTGGTGCGTTTCGCGGTTCTGCGGAGTTTGGAGCTTTGGGGCGAAGGATGGGGCGGGGCGGCGAGGCGAGCGAGCGACCGAGGTGGCGGCAGAAGGGGCAGCAGAAGAGCGAGATCCCAGCGGTCAGCAGGAGCCCCGAGTAGAAAGCGCCGGCCGCTGTGCCCAGGCGGAACGGCTCCCCCTTGAGTTCGGAGCCCAGCGAAAAGCACTTGAGACCCACCGGGGCGGCGCTCAGCGCGCAGGCGAGCAGGAGGTAGCTGGAGAGCGCGGCGCAGGCTCCCCGGACACTCCACTTCATCCTCCGCGTCTCCTCCGCCGCCTGCGCCTCCTCCTCCCTGCCTCGCCTCCTCCGCCTCCCTCCGCCTCTGCCTCCTCCGCCTCCTCCTCCTCCTCCCTTCTGTCCTCATCCTCCCGTGTCCTCCTCGGTGTCGGCGGCCCTTGCCGGGGAGGCGGCCGCCGCATGTTGCGGGAAGATAATGCTGGGGACGGCGGTGGCGAGAAGGGAGAGTTCCGAATGCGCCGCCACCGGTGCCGCTGTTGCTCTGGCTGCTACCGGCACAGCGGCTGCCGCTGTCACCGCTGTTTCCTCTCTGCAGGCAGCCGGCAAACACGGCTCACGCACCAGTTTTTTCCTCCCCGCCCTGCTTCCTCCTGCTCTCTCTTATTGAAGCGGCTGCTGCGGCTGCTGCTCTCTTGCTTGCCGCCGCCGCTACTGCTGGGAGCCGATGAATTATTGATGGCAGCAAGTTCGAGGCAAAAGAGGGGCTTGCTGCCATCAATAATTCATCGGCTCCCAGCAGTAGCGGCGGCGGCAAGCAAGAGAGCAGCAGCCGCAGCAGCCGCTTCAATAAGAGAGAGCAGGAGGAAGCAGGGCGGGGAGGAAAAAGCTGGTGCGTGAGCCGTGTTTGCCGGCTGCCTGTAGAGAGGAAGCAGCGGTGACAGCGGCGGCCGCTGTGCCGGTAGCAGCCAGAGCAACGGCGGCACCGGTGGCGGCGCATTCGGAACTCTCCCTTCTCGCCACCGCCGTCCCCAGCATTATGTTCCCGCAACACGCGGCGGCCGCCTCCCCGGCAAGGGCCGCCGACACCGAGGAGGACACGGGAGGATGAGGACAGAAGGGAGGAGGAGGCGGAGGAGGCGGAGGCGGAGGGAGGCGGAGGAGGCGAGGCAGGGAGGAGGAGGCGCAGGCGGCGGAGGAGACGCGGAGGATGAAGTGGAGTGTCCGGGGAGCCTGCGCCGCGCTCTCCAGCTACCTCCTGCTCGCCTGCGCGCTGAGCGCCGCCCCGGTGGGTCTCAAGTGCTTTTCGCTGGGCTCCGAACTCAAGGGGGAGCCGTTCCGCCTGGGCACAGCGGCCGGCGCTTTCTACTCGGGGCTCCTGCTGACCGCTGGGATCTTGCTCTTCTGCTGCCCCTTCTGCCGCCACCTCGCTCGCTCGCTCGCCTCGCCGCCCCGCCCCATCCTTCGCCCCAAAGCTCCAAACTCCGCAGAACCGCGAAACGCACCACTTACTGGAGTTTGACAGCTCTGGGGTTTCCCTCGGCTAGGGGAAAAAATCTTGCATAGTGCAGAAACTCTTCTCGCTTCGAGAACTTGTTAATTCTCGCGAGAAGAGTTTCTGCACTATGCAAGATTTTTTTCCCCCTAAACAGATTAGCCGAGAGACCACGGAGCTGCCGAACTTCAGTAAGTGGTGCGTCGCGGCCTGCCTGCACCCCAAAAATAATAAGCCATCCCCCCAAAATAAGGCCAGGGGCATTTTTTGGGGGTCAAAAAAATATAAGCCCCTGTCTTATTTTCGGGGAAACACGGTATGTTTGTATGTATGTATGTATGTATGTATGTATGTATGTATGTATATGTATATGTATATGTATATGTATATGTATATGTGTGTATATATGTGTATATATGTGTATATGTATATATATATATATACACATAAATATATATATATATATACACATACACATACATATATATGTGTATGTATGTGTAAACTTTTGAGAGCAAGCAGCAGAATTTCATTTGTTAATGTGTGCTGATGAGCCTACAGTAAAAAAATGACAATAAAGGTTATCTTATTTTTATCTTATCTTACCTTATCTTTAACCGAGAGCGGTGCGGTGCCTAGAGGTGGAGCTCTCACCTCACAATCAGGAGGCTGTGAGTTCGATCCTAGGTAGAGGCAGATATTTCTCTCTGGGAACAATGAGAATTTATCTGCTGAATAAAATTCCGCATTGGCGACAGGAAGAGCATCCGGCCAGTAAATACTCTGCTCCATTCAGTTGCCCAGACTCCACCACGCAAGGGATTATGGGGTCACTAAAAGGAGATGATGATGATGATCTTATCTTTAACCGCTGTCTCGCTTAGCAACGGAAATGTTGGTCTGAATTTTGGTTGTAAGTTGAGGAGTAGTTCTGTTTGCAAGCTTTCTCATTTTTCTTCCTTTTATTATTTAAGCTGCCTAGAGTAGCCCTGTAGTGAGATAGCCAGCAAATGCGTGTAACAAATAAATAATGATATTTACGCTGATGTTTTTTTGAAACATCTCACATTACCTAAAATTCTTTGTTCTTATTCTTTTATTTTCCCCCTTGCTTTTCAGAGTTTTACTTTTTCTGGCCTTCGTGTAGAGACGCCCCTGCTTCTTGTGGTGAACGGCAAAGTTCAAGGATCCCAAAACCAGGCCGCTGCGACCATTGCCTACCAGGCACAAAGTGAATGAGAGGAGACAAAGGGCAAAATTATCCAGGAATGCTCGGATTTTTAGGCTACATCAGTTCCCTCTCCTCATACATTTTTCAGTAGTTTAGAGAGATTGGACTGATTCGTAGAAATACAATCCAGCCGTTAAAGTGAAGGAGTGAGAGAAAAAAGAGAATTGTAGAACATTTGCTCAAACTGGTGCTTAATTCTCGTCTCTTTTGGTTCCCCCCCCCCCCAAAAAAAAATTTGTTTTCCAGAGACACCAGTCTGTTTTACTTTCAGTTGTACTAAAATGAGTGTCTACAGAAAAATCTGGGGGCTGCTCATTTTTATTCCCCATCTTTTTAATTTTCTTCCCCCTTTTCCGACCTCTTCTTTCACCTTCGCTCTTGCTTTGTCTTGATCGAATTTGATTGAAGGTTGGGCAGTCGGTCAGTTTAGATCCTGTCCTTTGTGGATTCCATTCATCTGAACCAGACTCGGTTCTTTTTTTGCAGTGTGTTAATGAAGTCAGTGGGACTTAGGTTAGCATGACTGTCCTAGATCCCACCGTCTTATGAAGTCAGTACGATCGCTTCTACATCCAGCTCATTATTTCTGTGTAAATAGAAGAGATGCTTTCTGTATTTATTTGATCTTATTTTGAGATGATTTTATTTTTAAAATTTTGTATATTTTTTCCTGCCAGACTCCTGATCTTTTCCCCTTCCAATCCAATAAAATGAGTTCTTTGCCATAATATTGTGTAAAATTTCTCTTAATGGAGAATGATAAAACAAATGTTTTACTTAGCTTTAAGTAGAACTGTGTTGATCTCATACGGCTGAGACTAGACCAGAAGGGAGCAGAACGGGACAGGAATAGAATCAGAACAAGAACTAAATTGAATTAGAGTTGAATTAGAATAGAGTAGAGAAAGTGGAATAGAATAGAATAGAGTAGAGTAGAATAGAATAGAATTCTTTATTGACCAAGTGTGATTGGACATTCAAGGAATTTGTCTCTGGTGCATAAGCTGTTTATATGTACACAGTGTACATATAAACAACAAGTAATATAGTAGGTCAGTGATGGCGAACCTATGGCACGCGTGCCACAGGTGGCACGCGGTGCCATATCTGCCAGCACGCGAGCCGTTGCCCTAGCTTAGCTCCAACACGCATGTGCATGCCAGCCAGCTGATTTTTGGCTCACGCGGAGGCTCTGGGAGGGTGTTTTCAGCTTCCGGAGAGCCTCCAGGGGGGCAGGAGAGGGCGTTTTCGCCCTCCCCAGGCTCCAGGGAAGCCTACTGGGCCCACTGGAAGTCAGGAAACGGGCTATTTCTGGCCTCCAGAGGGCTTCCGGGGGGGCAGGGGAGGCCATTTTCACCCTCCCCAGGCATTGAATTATGGGTATGGGCACTCGCGCGTGTGAGATAGCGCACATGCACGCGCTTTCGGCACCCGAGGAAAAAAAGGTTCGCCATCACTGCAGTAGGTCATAGATCATAAAACAAACAATAAACACATCATAAGAAACCAATAGGAGAAGATAGTAGGAAAGATGAGAAATGGGACAGTCCTGTGGGAATTAGATATTTAGCAGAGTGATGGCACGGGGAAAAAAACTGTCTGCATCTAATAGTGTTGGCATGCAATGCCTTATAGCGGCATAATGGTTGTAGTTAAAGAAGACTGCTTGTATAAGGCCGTTCAGGGATTATTATAGTTGACAGAAGTATTCATCAACTTCTGGGTTCATTGTGATAGTAGGACCAATTAGTTGCCAAAGAACAGGCAAAAAATATAATCATGGGGAGCGAATCTCTTCTTATGGCAAATAATTTTATTCAGCACCTGCTGGGCCTATCAAGCTGGGATCAAAAAATCGGCCCATGGTTACCCTTATAAATAAAACAATTAAATTACATGCTGATGTAAATGGACGCAGTTTCCTTGGCAATGATGTGCAAATAATTACCTTGGGTTTTTATTTTTTTAAATATTTTTTTTCAGTCTAAAATGGTGTTTCTTAAAATTGGCAATTTAAAGATGTGTTGGATGTCTACTACCCCTGGAGCTGATGAAGAATTACTGTAGGTTCATTAGAACCTGTAATAAAACTCCAGTGACTTCATCTGTCCTTTATAAAAGGGAATTGCAAAAGCTTATAGACCCAGGAGAATTTCAAATACAGGTAGTCCTTGACTTATAACCACTTGTTTAGTGACTGTTCAAAGTTACAACGGCACTGAAAAAAAGCGATTTATGAACATTTTTCACATTTATGACTGTTGCAGCATCCCCCATGGCCACGTGATCAAAATTTAGATACTTGGCAACTGCTTATAAAGAAAACTTGTATAAAATTGACTATGTCGGCTTCGTATAAGGAGAATTTGTATAAAATGTACTATCGTTGGCATCTGGCTCTGGCTAGACTAGCTAAAATATATCCAAACCTGAACCAAGATGCTGGAAGTGCAAGCAGGAACACGTCACATATTACCACATATGGTGGTCTTGTCCAGAGGCGAAAAGATACTGGAACAAGATAAGAACATGGATTCAAAAAATAACAAATCTGCAAATCGAATTTAAACCAGAGAGGCATCTATTAGGGATCATTAGAGTACAATGGGCTAAAGAAATTCAATATCTCATAATACATATTCTGATGACAGCCAGAATAACCTTTGCACAAGTATGGAAATCTGAAAGCTGTCCCCCGGAAAATTTGATAATAAAAAAAATAATGGAATGCGCAGAAATGGTGAAATTGACGTTAGAACTACAAAATCATGAAGAAAAAGAATATTATATGGTATGGGAGAAGCTGTATAACTGGTTAAAAATTAGAAAAAATAAGTAAATGTTTATATAAATGTAAATGTAAGCATTATTCACAATGTAAATGCGATGGAATAAGATATAGAAATAATCAACTAATTGTCGATGTCACAGAAATGAAGAATATGAATGTGTATATATGTTTTTAAAGTTAAAATTTAATAAACAAATTTAAAAATTTTTTGTATAAGATGTTTTACAGATGGCACCTATCTCCAGCGAGACTGGCAAGGATGTTTAAAGACAGATCGGCAAAATGCTGGAAGTGTCACCAACTACCAGGAACATACTATCATATGTGGTGGACTTGCGCACAAGCTAAAATATATTGGACTAAAATCAAGGCGTGGTTAAAAGAGATGACGCAGCAACGTATTGAATTGAAACCAGAAATATCCTTGTTAGTAATATTGCCAGAAAATTATAGAAAAGCGGATAGATATTAGATAATACATGTGTTAACTGCAGCTAGAATTGTTTATGCTCAATACTGGAAAAATGGAGAGTTACAGTACCTGAAGAAAAAGTGATAAGGAAAATATTAGAATGTGCAGAAATGAATAGACTAACATTAGCAATTAAAGAACAGACAGAATATTATGCGGTTTGGGAGATGTTTTACAAGTGGATAGAAAAAAAGAAAGTATGGAACTGAAGAAAGTAAATGAGTAAGAAACATAATATATCAAGATAAAATGTGTAATATACTAAGAAAAGAATAAAAGGGAATTTAATGAGAAAAAATTGTAAAAAGGTATAAGAAAAAGATGTATAACCAGATGACACACTGCTGATGGAAAAAGAATGTTTTTATATGTGTATAATGAAAAAATAAAAAACTTTACAATTTTTTTAGATACTTGGCAGCTGACTCATATTTATGACGATTGCACTGTCCCGAAGTCATGGGATCACTATTTGTAATCTGCCAGCTTTGTTTAACGATTGAACAATTCACTTAACAACTTCAGTGGTTCACTTAACAACTGTGGCAGGAAATACTGTAAAATGAATGAAACCCATTTAACAACCGTCCAATGTAAATTTGGGGCTCCACTGTAGTCGTAGATCAAAATAGACTTTGTCTATTTTAATATTAAAAAAAATGGACTACCATACCAGTGGTGGGATTCAATTTTTTTTACTACCGGTTCTGTGGGCGTGGCTTGGTGGGTGTGGCAGGGGAAGGCTAATGCAAAATATCCATTCCCTGCTGACTCCAGGGGAAGGTTACTGCAAAATCCCCATTTCCTCCCAATCAGCTGGGACTCGGGAGGCAGAGAATAGATGGAGGTGGGGCCAGTCAGAGGTAGTATTTACAGGTTCTCCGAACTCAAAATTTCCACTACCGGTTCTCCAGAACTGGTCAGAACCTGCTGAAACTCATCTCTGTACCATACTAACCCATAAACATACATATGTACATACATGTATATATAGACATACAGTTTACTCTGTGAATTCATTAACTGCTTATTTAATTAATTAATCATGAGATGGGTGGCATATACATTTAATAAATAAATTACAGTTAACCAAACCATGGTTTAGCATAACATCTAAATGTGGAGTCTCCGCTGCTTAATTTGAAGTAAAATCCAGCCAAGAACCAGTTCCTTAACTAGCATGCATGTGAACAGATTCCTCAACTCTGTTTTCCAGTTGGGAAGAGTAACATTTCTATAACCTTTCTTCAACTCATTAACTGCAAACACTGTTTGCTGTTTAAGTGCTTGGCTTGTTTCTGTAGGAAAATATAAATTGCTGTACAAAGCTGGCAGTTTTAATTGGCCCCCGAAGGAGAGCCCAAAGGCCCACGTTCAAATGTACTTCTGCTTAATGATGCCAAAATGTTTTTCTCTTTAATTAGTTTAACTCTTGTTTCTCTTTGTCTCCCTTGAGAAAATGGCAGCGTTTGGACTAATGTAACAAGTAAATGCTTATACAAATGTCAGGGGAAAGTAATGGAGACTTTTGAATATCTTATCTACTTTTTTATCTTAGGAAGAAAACAGGAAGCACTCACTGTTTCCTGCCATTAAAGATGTCTAACAATTTGCTTATGAAAACTATCTTTGTGGTGTTTTGCCAAGGACAAACTCAGTTCTTGTATTTGGGCAGGAAACAAAGCCTTGGTGACTTTACATGATCAAACAGGTAGTCCTCAACTTACAACAGTTCACTTAGTGACCATTCAAAGTTACAACGGCACTGAAAAAAGTGAGTTATGACCATTTTTTCGCATTTATGACCGTTTCAGTATCCCTATGATCATCTGATTTACATTCAGATGCTTGACAACTGATTCACATTTATGACGGTTGCAGTGTCCCTGGATCATGGGTTTCCCTTTTGCGACCTTCTGACAAGCAAAGTTGATGGGGAAACCAGATTCACTTAACGACCGTGTTACTAATTTGCAACTGCAGTGATTCACTTAACGAAAGTGGCAATAACAGTCTTAAAAATGGGGCAAAACTCACTTGACAAATTTCTCACTTAGCAACATAAATTTTGGGCTCAATTGTGGCAGTAAGTTGAGGACTTAACCTGTATAAGTCTGCTAAATAATCTGCTAAAGCAAGATTGCAACTTTTTCTGGCCAGAGCCTAAAACATATATGAACATATATATATGTTGTTAGCTGCCCAGAGTCCCCTGGGAGTTGGGCGGCATAGAAATTTTATTATTAAATTAAATTAAATTAAATTAAATTAAACAAAGGCAATTAATTAAATTAATTAAATTAATTAAATTAATTAAATTAAATTAATTAAATTAATTAAATTAATTAAATTAATTAAATTAATTAAATTAATTAAATTAATTAAATTAATTAAATTAATTAATATGGAGGCAAATATATGTCTCCCAGGATAATGTTGCAGAATCCAATCTGGGTAGATCACTGGCTATCTGGCTTCTTTCCAGAGAAGTTCCTTGAATATGGGCTCCGACATGAATCCAAAAGCTCGGAAGACAAAACCTCTTCTCCCGTTGACCAACCCAGATTGGATCTTGCAAAACATATATGAACTAAAGAAGAGGGAGTCAAGCTATTCCACAAAGCATCTGAAGAATGGATATAGTATAAGTATAAGTATAATATAAGTATAAGAAATAAGTATAGTATAAGTATAAGAAATAATGGATTGAAGCTAATCAAGGAGAGAAGCTACCTAGAATTAAGAAGAAATTTCCTGACAGTTAGTACAGGTGCTTCAACACTGGGTGTTGGGTGCTTCAACACTGGAGGGTTTTAGCCGCAGTGGCGCAGTGATTAGAGTACAGTACTGCAGGGTACTTCTGCTGATCACCGGCTGCCAGCAGTTTGGCAGATCGAATCTCTCCAGGCTCAAGGTTGACTCAGCCTTCCATCTTTCCGAGGTTGGTAAAATGAGGACCCAGATTGTTGGGGGCAGTATGCTGCCTCTGTAAAACCACTTAGGGCTGTAAAGCATTGTGAAGCGGTATATAAGTCTAATTGCTGTTACTATTGCTATTTAAGAAGAGATTGGACAACCATTTGTCTGAAATGGTATAGGGTGTCCTGCTTGAGCAGGGGGTTGGACTAGAAGACCTCCAGGATCCCTCCAACTTTATTATTGTGTAATTCCGTAAGACACAATTTACATTTGATCAATCCTGTATTTATAATTTTCTCGTTTAGCCACTTAAAAATTACAGTTTAGAAGCAATTATTCAAGATGTTTTTGGAATTTTACACAAGGTTGAACATCTCCATTGAAAGTCATTGTTTATAACTATGGTTTATTGAAAAGCACATTTAGTTCTTTTTACATGTTAACCCTAACCATGGCCTACAAATCACAGGGTTTAAGTGCACCCAACACAATATACCAATGCAAAGAAAAACACATGGTTTAGCACCGAATAGGGATTTGGTCACAGTGTGATACCAAGAGATGATTACTGATCATAACCCTGACATTTTATCGATCAGAATTCTAAATCTGAAATAGAATAACCATCGGATGTTTATTTGGCTTCAAGACAATTTATTAATAACAATATTGTTTGCAGAAACTGTAAAAATTATTTAACAAACAGAATGAGCTGCAGAATTTGAAAATTAAGAACAATTATGAACAACAGTAAAAGAAACCATGGACAAGATATACAGTAGTAGTGTGCTAAACTATAGCTGAAATGCACATTTCTGTTCTTTAAGGATACTTCTTTTGCATATCCTACAATAGCATTTTAACTAACAGCATACTTTCACTGTACTCTGATCCTTCTAAAATGTTTGGCTTATTTTTGTACTTGAAAAACAATGATTTATTTTCAAATTTAAAAGTCCCAGAAGAGGAAAGGCTTATTGTCATGACCAAGGTCTAGATCAGTCATCCATGAATTATAGCCCTTAATTTTGATAGAATAATGTGCTTTTTATATAGAGACAGATGATAGATAGATAGATAGATAGATAGATAGATAGATAGATAGATAGATAGATAGATAGATAGATAGATAGATAGATAGATAGATAGATAGAGATGTTAGATAGATAGATAGTTAGATAGATAAGATAGATAGATGATAGATAGATAGATGATAGATAGATAGATAGATGATAGATAGATGATAGATAGATGATAGATAGATAGATAGATAGATAGATAGATAGATAGATAGATAGATAGATAGATAGATAGATAGATAGATAGATAGATAGCTGATAGATAGATAGAGATGATAGATAGATAGGTAGATAGGTAGGTATGTAAGTAGATGATAGATAGAGATGATAGATAGATAGATAGATAGATGATAGATAGATGATAGATAGATAGATGATAGATAGATACCCTGTTTCCCCAAAAATAAGACATCCCCTGATAATAAGCCCAATCGGGCTTTTGAGTGCATGGCAATAAGGCCAAGTGCTTATTTCAGGGTTCAAAAAAATATAAGACAGGGTCTTATTTTCGGGGAAACACTGTAGATAGATGATAGATAGATAGAGATGATAGACAGATAGATAGATAGATAGATAGATAGATAGATAGATAGATAGATAGATAGATAGATAGATAGATAGATAGAGATAGGATTGATGATTAGATAGATGACAGACAGACAGACAGATATAGATAGGTGTGTGTGTGTGTGTGTGTGTGTGTGTGTGTGTGTGTGTGTGTGTGTATGAGAGAGAGAGGGGGAAGAGAGAGATATGAAAACTTGTTCAACTTCTTGCACAAGCAAGAGACCTTAAAACTATTTCAGACAAATGGATGTCCACTCTTTTTTTTAAAAGCCTCCAGTATTGGAGCACCCACGACTTCTGGAGGCAAGTTGTTCCACTGATTAATTGTTCTCGCTGGCAAGAAATTCCTCCTTTGATCTAGATTGTTTCTCTCCTTGATTAGTTTCCATTCATTGCTAACTGCTTCTGAGCCCATATATTTATCCAGAGTACAGAAAAATGCAAGGATAAATTAAAGCAGTAGCATATTCTGACGTGCTGGATTTGGAAACAAGTTTGTCCTCTGTTAAATAATTTTGGGGATTATCCATCATGGAAACTATTCTGTGACACTGGACCTGCCACAAAATTCCAAATGTGTCCACGTTAACAGGATGATTGATGACTTCTGGTCTAAATATTTGAGTCTCCTCAACTGGAGATGTGCTCATCTTCAACTCCATTTCCAGCGGCTTACAGTATTTTCTTGTTTTACATAAATCTCATTTTTCTTTTCAGCAACCTGCCCAAAGCCTCTTTCACCTGGTCATTCCTCAAGCAGTAAATCAAGGGATTTAGAAGTGGGGTAATGATGGTGTAGAACAGTGTTTCCCAACCTTGGCAAGTTGAAGATATCTGGACTTCAACTCCCAGAATTCCCCAGCCAGCGAATGCTGGCTGGGGAATTCTGGGAGTTGAAGTCCAGACATCTTCAACTTGCCAAGGTTGGGAAACACTGGTGTAGAAGATAGTTGCTAATTTGTTGATACCTGATTGACTTTCTCCTCCAGGAGTTAAGTAAACCCCTGCTACTGAACCGTAGAAAAGTGTGACCACCACTAGGTGGAACAAGATGGTGGAGAAAGTCTTCCTTCGGCTCCCTTGGCTAGATTTTTGCGTCAGTGTGAGAATCACCATGCTGTAAGAAAGCACAACAAAGACGAGGTTGACTACAACCACTGTATTCATAAACTCTTGACAAATAAAAGGAGTCATTCCTAAGGGTGGACATGCCAAGGATAGAATTAGTTCGGAGTCACATAATAAATGGTCGATGATGTTTGAGCCACAGAAGGACAACTTGGACATTAATATCACAGGGACAATGTACCACAGAAAGCCAAGGATCATACAGATAGCCACCAGGGCAGAGCAGATAATTTTGGACATCAGTTGCAGGTAATGCAACAGATGGCAGATGAGTATGTAGTGATCCAAAGCCATAGCTGAGAGGAAGAAGCATTCTGTGCTGCCGAGGGAGAAGAAGATGTAGAACAACAAAAATAACGATAAACAGGTGAATTATCTGGTGTTGACCTCCAAAGCCCACCAAAACTGTTATGTATCCACTGCCTACATGGTTTCACCCAGGTCCTGCATTTGAGCAGGAAAATACTCAAACGCCATTGGTTGATGCATTTGACAGCTCCCTATAAAAGGGCTAGCTGTCAAACTGCAAGTTGCTGGTTGTACAGAAGTTCCTTTTGAAGTCTGTCTCCTGTGGTTATTCCCACTACTCAACAAAAGCAAACTCTTGAACTTTGCTCTTATTGACCAACTCCATCTGGAAGGCAATAAAAAGATCCTCATTACATACCAGAAAAACGTTTCACCTTCATCATCGTTTCTCTGTTTCCACCGAAAGGAGAAGCTGAGCAACCATGCCATGTGACATCTGAATGGAGAGTCACCTGAACTGTCTTGGAGAAACCAGTGGCGGGATTCAAATAATTTAACAACCGGTTCAGCAGAACCGATACCTAATTTTTTTGTTGAGTTCGGCGAACCGGCTCCGAAATGGCCAGACTGGAGTGTATTCATGTGCCTCCAATCCCTTGCTTGCTACAATCTGGCTTTGCAGCAAGCAAGGGAGTTGAAGGCATGTGAATGCACGCTAGTCTGGCATCTGAAAAAAAACACAAGGTTTCCCCCCCGCTCCTGGATTAGTGTATACTATTTTGAGTCTAAATGAAATTTTAATAAATGTATGAATGACAGTTTCTGGTACTTACATTTACTTAGACCCTGCAGTTAGGTGTTTGGAATGAAGTTTGGAGGTCAAACATGTCATTTGTTTGAAGTCATTCGACTCTCGCAAAAGACATAAGTCCATCTTCCCTTTGAATTCTATTGACATTTATCTAGCACCCACTAAGTCCAGCATATATGTCTGAGAGAAGGCTCTCAAATTTGTGGTTACGTTCTTACCAAGTAATTGGTATGTATGTATGTATGTATGTATGTATGTATGTATGTATGTATGTATGTATGTATGTATGTATGTAAATAAATAAATAAATGAATAAATGAATGAATAAATGAATGAATGAATGAATAAATAAATAAATAAATAAATAAATAAATAAATAAATAAATAAATAAATAAATAAATAAATAAATAATAAAATCCTGTACATCCTCCCCATGCAATATAGCATCAAAAGGTATCAACCTCCCTGTGGTGGAATTTGCAGCTGAAGAGGGAGAGGGAATGGATGATGTCTGCAGTAGTACTACAGCTTTCCAGGGAGGAAGTAACATATTCCAGAGAGGGGCCCAAGACAATAGACTGCATAGTGATCAATTAATTACAAGCACCCCTGCAGTCGGACCAGTCTGAATTGGATTCAATGAATTCAATTGGATGAATAGTCCTGAACTGGATGAGGGATGGAGGAAAAAGAGCAGGGTAGCCACAATCTAGAAACTCCCAGGGTATACCGGTATCTATTATGTTAAAATGTTATAGCTTTAGTCTGGCAAGATTCTGTCTATTAGATAGAAGCAAATTAAAAAAACCTGGATGCAATTGGATTTCATTGTGTAATTTTGCATTTATGTGTGATGGTTCCCACTCCCATTGAACGTGAACCAATCTCACAACAGACAGAGAGAAAAAACTTTATTTAAAAGAAGGATTTAAACTGTAGAAAAATATTTAACTTTAAATGTTGGGATGTAGGCAATCAAGCTTGGAAAAGCTAACTTAGACTAGTGCTGTCCTGATTAAGACATCCAGCAAATGCAAATGAATGGAACAAGAGCAAGAATTCAACAGAATACATAAAAGTAAAAAAAAAAATAAGTTTTTTTTATTTTAAAAAGTTTTATTTTTATTAAAAGTTAAAAAAAAAAGGTTTAGAAAATTCTGATGGTGCTAATCTGAAACCAATGAAAGAAAGCTGTTTTTGAAAAAGACCAGGAGCACAAATTTCTTGACAGTTTGCTTTAAACTGACTGAAAATACAACGTTTTTAAAATTATGCAGCGAAAGTTGATAGGCAGAGAGGGGTGGCCTAGGGAGAATTAGTCTTTTCCTATGGGCTAAACTGACAAACCTTCTCACTTAAAGAAAAACAAATCGGGTGTGGGGAATACTGAGTTAGAAGATGGCCGAAAAGGCGATCTCACTCCTTTTCCCCCCTCCATCTTTTCTCCACAGAAATGCCAAATAAACAGGAGAAAAAAAGGAGACCTCCCAGTTCACTTTATCACTCTCTGTGGACAGGACCCTCCTGAGACCTTGAATAATGAAAATACAATGCCAGATTACCGTATATACTCGAGTATAAGCCGAGTTTTTCAGCCCACTTTTTGGGCTGAAAAAAGCCACCTCGGCTTATATTCGAGTCAATGAAAAAGGGGAGGCAGGAGGCGAGGAAAGGAGGCGGCCGGCAGAGCTTCAGGGTCGGAGGTCTGGGGCTGTTGCAGCGACGGAGCCTCCCCTTCGGCTCCCACCGCTTTTCGGCTCTGCCGCCGCTGCTGCTGCCTCCTCCTTTCCTCGGCGAAATCTTTCTGCTGACGTTAGTACATTATCTTATTGCTCTCAAAAGATCAGCGAGGTTTACTGAGCGCAGCTGTTACAGCTCCTTTCCACCTGCCCCCAAGACGCGTTTTATCCCTCAAATTCAGGCGCCAGTAAACCTCAAGCCAGCCATCGATGCAGGGAGTTTTAGCAAAGCGCGGGACAAATCCCAACCATCCCAGCCGCTTTCTCCGGCGTCCTCAACGTGCGAGCGCTTTTCTCCGCGCGGCGTGGTTTGTCTCGGGCTTGCGTGGAGCGATTGCTGCCGTGCAAGCAGCACCGAGCTAAGCAGGGGGTGAAGGCTGGGAAACGCCACTCGGAGCGATTGCTGCCGCGTAAGCAGCACCGAGCTAAGCAGGGGGTGAAGGCTGGGAAACGCCGCACGGAGCGATTGCTGCCGCGTAAGCAGCACCGAGCTAAGCAGGGGTGAAGGCTGGGAAATGGCAGAGAGCCTGCCGGCTGCAGGACGACGGCCTGCAGGTGAGTAGGCAGGGCTGCTGAAAAGTGGGAAGCCCGAGTAGATGCGGTATGCCCGGTTGCTGCTGCTTCTGCCACGAAATAATGCAGAGATGCCTGGCCTCGTGTTCAAACCCAGCACCTTTGAAATGTCCCCAAGATTATCCCAGTTCCAGAATAAGTTATGTGGAATTTGTTGTCTTCCAGCATACTTTTAAGTGGAAAAATAATTCCTCGAGTCAGTCAGAAGGCAGAAAACCAGACCCCCCCCCCCGATTAAATTGTTATTCTGCAGGGCTTGAGGTGATAAAAAAGCATTCTGACCTAAACCCGTTTTCCCTTCCTGGCTAATTGTAATTCTACCAGTAGAACTAGGCCACTGACTGACGCTGTCCTGACTGGTTTAATGTGGGACTTGGGCTTGTTTCAATCATCAATCACTTTCCTCAACATGGAGCCCTGTTCTTTTGGGGGTGAACACTTGGAATTGGGTGTTCTGCCCCCTGTCACATTATATTTGCAGCAGGTTGTGTGAGGTGAAGTGAGAGCCCCCCAATATTCCTGTTTGGTGCAACTCTTCTTCTTTAGAGGTACCGGTAGTCCTTGACTTAATGATCTCTGTTGAGCCCCAAATTTACGTTGCTAAGTGAGAAATTTGTTAAGGGAGTTTCACCCCATTTTATGACTTTTCTTGTCCTAGTTGTTAAGTGAATCACTGCACTTGTTAAATTAGCAACATGGTTGTTAAGGGAATCTGGCTTCCCCATGGACTTTGCTTGTCAGAAGGTAGCAAAAGGGGATCACCTGACCCTGGGATATGGCAACTGTCATAAATATGAACCACTTGTCAAGTATATGAATGTAAATCATGTGACCATGGGGTTGCTGCAACAGTCATAAGTGTGAAAAACAGTCATAAGTCACTTTTTTCAGTGCCATTGTGACTGAAAGATCACTAAATGAATGGTTGTAAGTTGAGGACTACCTGTACTATGATTTGACAGTCAGGCTGTTTCTGAAGAGATTACTAGCTTTGTTTTTTTAACATTTGGCAATATGTAAGGAAGTGCATCAAGCTTATAGCTCCAAAAATATGATTTCAATGATGGTGACATCTGATTGATCAGTCAGATAAACAATAAAATTAATCAACTGAAAAAATGTCATGATTAATTGGTGGAACATTTATAGATGCTCTTTAATATTTAATTCATGCTTATAAAATGATAAACACAAGTTTAAACAAGGCATTCTCCTTTTTCTTAGCCAGAGGAATGGTTTTCCTCCAAAGACCAAAATATACAAATTTATCTCTTGTTGCTCTTGAGTGCAAGACACCTTTTCCTATTAGCCTGAATGTGTTTTAGCTTGGTTGCTCAATGAGCTAAGGTTTTTGTACTTTTAAAGTTATTGTTGATACCATATTGTTTTTATTGACCCTCTTTTCCACTTACAGAGCTAGTTTACTGTTTTTCTTTGAAATAAATATTCAAAAACATTATTGGTATCTATTTTTATTTTTGAAATTTACCGGTAGCTGCTGCATTTCCCACCCTAGGCTTATACTCGAGTCAATAACTTTTCCAGTTTTTTGTGGTAAAATTAGGTGCCTCGGCTTATATTCGGGTCGGCCTATACTCGAGTATATACGGTACTTTTTTGGTGAGCTCTTCATTATGAGGAAGTTGGCTGGATTTCCAGAGAGTTCTTCCAAATCTGGTAAGGTTTGCAGTGTTAGTGTTTTTTTTCTCCATCACTATAGCAATAGCGCTTGGACGTATACACCACTTCACAGTGCTTTACAGCCCTCTCTAAGCGGTTTACAGAGTCAGCATATTGACCCCAACAACACTATCTAACCTTCTTATCTTCTAATCACTAAATCCAATAGTCCTTTCATCCTTGCATCATGGAAAAAAAAATTGAACTGTGGATGTACTTCCAAATAAACCCAGCTCCATAACCTATTAATTCTTATTTTGAGCTGAAGAAGGGAAGCTCAATTCACTCTTAAGGGGGTTTTCACTTTTCTTTAAGTTTAGGAGGAGGAAAAGAGAGGAAAGGTAAATGTCATTATTTAAAACAAGATCAATGTTTTAAGCAACAGGTTTGATTCTTCTGGAGAAGGTCTAGTTACCTGGGCACCAGAAGTCAACTCTGACTTGATAGCAGATAATCAATCAGTATGTTTAAATTAAAGTCATTTGAACATAGGAACCAAAACCTATATAGGATGTTACACAAGGGGTTCTCTATATAAAAAGCAGAACGTCTAGATTCAGTCGCAGTTTTGTTCTAAATTCAGTCACAGGTGTGTGTGTGTGTGTGTGTGTGTGTGTGTGTGTGTGTGTGTGTATGTGTGTGTGTGTGTGTGTGTGATCTATGTGTTTGGGTGGATATACACTTTCTCTTGAGAGCAGGCAACAGAATTTCATTTTTAATGTGGGCCGGTGTGCTTGCACTAAAAAAATAACAGTAAAGTTCTCTTCTCTTCTCTTCTCTTCTCTTCTCTTCTCTTCTCTTCTCTTCTCTTCTCTTCTCTTCTCTTCTCTTCTCTTCTCTTCTTCTCTCCTCTCCTGTCCTGTCCTCTCCTCTCCTCCCATCCCATCCCATCCCGTCATCTTAAAACAGACTAATATTACTACTTTTCTCCTCATCTCTCCTTTTCTTGTGCACCAGATCTGGACATTAGCTTGACAAATGCCATACTGGGATGTCTCCGAACCTGTGGTAAGGAATTCTGATTTACAAATGTTAAGGATTAATTCAGGAATAATCAATCCAATTTCTTCAAATAGAGATGTTGGATAATAGCTCCTGGTAGTGAAACTGGTGGGATGTGTTGCAAGCTATAGTCTGATACATAGATAGTAATGGGTTTGGGGGAGGTAGCTTGGGTAAAATGTATAATATTTCAGTGACAGTTAGGAACTGCATTTAGGAACTGCCTTAGAAAACTTGGGTGATGGGACAAATATATAATATAAGGTCCACCTTTAATTTTCTTATCACTCTTTGTTAAACTCTCCAACTTTTCTTTTTTTACAAGTACCGGTATTTCTGCCCTGTGAGTAGCTGACTGGCATAGAGACATTAAAGTTCATACCATCAATAGGTCTGTTGGGTGATGGTTAGGTGAATAGCCGGTAGGCATGCCAAAAGAAATTGCATAGCTGGATTTAGTAGTGGAGAACAACAACAGAGAGTTTTCAGGTCAATGAGCATAAATTCCAGCCAGGATTAGTCCATAGTGGTCTTGGACTTTCTGTAGACATGGACTTCAGTTCACAGAATTAGGCAGATGTTATAGCACTTACTGAGAAATCTGAAAGTTAAAGTCCACATGCCTGGAGGCTACTCAAATTGGGGAAGGAGGTCATAGCATGGCTTATTTGAGATCATTTGCTTGGTGGACATGGGAAAATAACTGGAAAAAATGGACTCTGTTGCATTCAATGGAGGAATAGATGGTGAAGATGATGCAGTTGCTAAGATGACCCGATAGATAGCTTTACTTAGAGAAAGACAAGTATCTAAGTTTAATGAGAATTGGAAACTCTTTATTGAATTTTTGTGTGAAACTGGAAAAAAATGAAATTATGAAATATGTTCTTGATGATTTGACCAAACAAAAAAAATAAACTATAGAAAAAATGTAAGCAATGTTATAACAATAGAATAATAGGTTAAAGTACATACCGGTATATACTTATAACAGCTAAAAAAAATCAGAAATCATTTCTTTGTATTTTTTTTCTTTCTTTCCACCACATTGGTTTTCCTTCCTTCCTTCCTTCCTTCTTTCCTTCCTTCCTTCCTTCCTTCCTTCCTTCCTTCCTTCCTTCCTCCCTCCTTCCATTCCCTCCCTCCCTTCCTCTTTCTTTCTTTCTTTCTTTCTTTCTTTCTTTCTTTCTTTCTTTCTTTCTTTCTTTCTTTCTTTTCTTAACATTTTAATAAAGTTGGGGAAGGGGGACATAACATGGTTTTCTTCAGAAGCTGACTGTTTTCCCAATGTGTGATTCTCATAGCAACAGAGGAATAATTCTTTGGAACAAGTCAACGATACCAGGGTGACGACGGGCTTTGTCCTCCTGGGCTTCCCCTCCCTTTCGCCCTCATTCCAGCTGCTCCTGTGCTCCCTCCTTTCCATTTGTTATGCCTTCACCTTGGTGGGAAACCTCTGCATCGTGTGGGCTGTTCTCTTGGACTCTCGACTCAGCCGCCTGCCCATGTATATCCTCCTGGGAAACTTTTATGGCCTAGAGATGTGTTACGTAACCACCACAGTACCCAGGATGCTCTTCGATCTGACCTCTCCACTACCAGATGCCATCTCTTTCCATGGCTGTTTCCTCCAGTTCTATTTTTTCTTTTCTATGGGAACCACTGAAAGCTTCCTTCTTGCTGCAATGGCCTTAGACCGATACTTGGCCATCTGCCACCCATTGCGATACCCAGTGCTCATGTCTCAAAGGTCTTGCAGCATCCTGGCTGCTTCCTGCTGGGCCTCTGGCTTTCTCTGGTTTCTGGCACCCATCATTTTGATTTCCCGGCTCCATTTCTGTGGCTCCAACATCCTCGACCACTTTATCTGTGATCCAGGACCACTCTTGGCTTCTTCGTGCACTCCAGCCCCGGGCACGGAACTGGCCTTCTACAGCCTCAGCTCCATTGCTATTTTTGGCGTGTTCCTCTTCATTGTTTCCTCCTATGCTACTCTCCTCTGGACAGTTTTGAGGCTGCCTTCAAGCACTGGGAGACGAAAGGCATTTTCCACTTGTAGCTCACACACGATAGTGGTAAGCCTCTTCTATGGCTCCATCATGGTCACTTATGTAGCCCCTGAAGCTTCAGGAGGAAGTAACAAAGTGGTCACACTTTTCTATTCGGTGCTGACCCCTTTGCTCAACCCGCTCATCTACAGCTTGAGGAACAAGGAGATGAAAGATGCTATAAAAAGGACACTATTCCAGGAAAATTAGGGATTGTGATTCATGGATGGTTGGTCCTTGGTCAGGAGCCTTTCTGCTGTTAGGATCTTTTATACTTTAAAGTAAATCATTTTTATGTGTTTTCAAGTACAAAAATAATCCAAACAATGAAGAACTAGAGTACAATGATAGTATGCTCTTAGTTTAAATACTGTTATGGAATATACAAAAGTATGATCCTTAAAGAACAGCAATGTCAACTGTATTTGAAATATTATTTGGTAAGGCACTGTATCTTGTCCATGTTTTCTTTTGCTGATGTTCATAATTTTCCATTTTTCCACCTCAGTCTGTTAACTGGTAATAAGAAGGTTTTACCCTTTCTGTGAATAATATTGTTGCTAATAAATTATATTGTCTTGAAGCCAAGCAAACATCGTGACTATTCTAGCTTGTTGGAGAACCTTCTAAAATATTCAGGGAATAATCAAATTAAATGTTTATTAAATGTAGTAAAATTTTTCTTTGGGTCCATGTATTTTATTTTATTTGGTCTTTGGCCAGAAACAAAAACAGTATGTCTTCTTCAGCAAAATAATCTAGACTATGTTGAAAAGCAGGCAAACCATTAAATAATGAAAGGTTTCTGTGAGCAACTCAAACAACTATCTGTCTATTTATGCATGTATTTGTGAATTGTTATTAGCTATCTAGTTTTACATAAGAAATATTGGGAAATAGCACATATATTTTTCAAATTCTGATAGAAGAGAACACTTGTAGCTCAGGGTTGAACTGTGGGGTCCTTGATGCTCTCTGACCTTGGTGGGTTTTTTTGCAGATATTTCATTACACAACTAGGAAACATCATCACTGCTAGCATAACTTCTCATAATTTCTTACCTGGTGTCTTCTTCACTAATTCCAACATATGTGTGTATGAAAGACCTCCTACCTCCTATGTAGCTTTCTTACATAGTAATTGCTAAATAAGTAAACAAAATACTGTAACATCACATTCAAGCTATGCAGCATCAAAAGGTATCAGCACTGCAGAAGAACGAATGGGGGGGGGGGAATGTCATCAGTAGCGTCATGGCTTCCCAGGGAGGAGGTGTCATATTCCAGAGAGTAGCCCAAAACAACAGACTGCACAATCCAGAACTGGATGGGAAAGAGTGAAAAAGGTCCAGGGTAGCCACTCTTTAGAACAGGGGTGTTAAACTCAAGGCACGCAGGCTGGATGCGGCCCATTATATTTCCCCAAAGGAGAAATGAAGAAAAATCTTAACAAAGGCAGAAAGTAGTCCCAGTCTTCCTGCCATAGGAAAACAGCGTCAAACTAAGAAGCTTGAAGAGGTTGGCCTTTAGGAAGGCAGATTTTGTATCCATTCAGAAAGACTGGGCCAATCTATTCATAAATAAAACACTTTCAGCTCCAGCTCCCACCGGAGCTGATGGGATTAAGAATTTACATTCCCCCACTCAAGTTCTAAGGACAGGACAGGACCTTTAGGACGTAATAGGATTAACTCACCACCATTGAAATAAGAAAAGACACAAGGCTCACAACATTACACAACCTCCTGGAGCATCTCAATCACAAAACCTCAGAACCCTATAAAGATCCATCCACTCAGTCAGCCATTTTGTCAGCCATCTCAGAAACAAGCTGCTGTCACTGAAGTTTCTGGAAACCAAATAAACAGAGACCTTCTTTCCTTGTAGCCAGCCTTCATTATTATTATTTTTAATTTCTCCCAACTTGGAACGGGATTGGATTTTTCTTCCAACAGTATCATTTTTGTGTTTAGGCCTGACTCTTCCCACTCCCATTGGATGTGGGAAGAGTCATCCCATTGGATGACCCAAACTCACAAGAGATAGAGAAAATAAAACTTTATTAAAAGAAGGTTTTAAAATATGGGGAAAAATTAACTTTAAATGTTGGAATGCTGACAATCAACCTTGGAAAAACTAACATAGAGTGCTGTTCTGATTAAGGCATCCAGCAAATGCAAATGAATGGAAAAGAGCAAGAATTCAACAGAATACACAGAAGTAAAAAATAAAATTTGTTTTTATTTTTAAAAGTTTTGTTTTTTTTATAAGAAGTAAAAAAAGTTTAGAAAATTCTGACCCATAGCACAGATTTCATGAAACATGTATTTCAAGGATTATAGGGATATTATTTTATTTTTGTAGGATCTTATAACTGAACATGAGACTGTACAATAATTTCTCATTCTACATTTCTGTACAGAGAGGGACTTGCAAGCAGTTGCTTCTACAAGATTAGGACCAAATATTTTAGAGCAGGTTGATTTGCATACCTCTCCAACCAAGCTATGAAGGGCTTTATGGTTCAACACAAATGCCTCAAAGTGTACCTCCAAACCAATTGGCAATTGATTCAAATTGGGAATTTGCTACCACGAGATGTGGTGCTGGTACTACCTAGGCTGGCTTAAGAAAAAGGGTGGACCAGTTCATGGAAGTCATGGGAATCATTATTAGCCTGGATGCAAGTGAGACTGCCTCTAAAGTGCATCTGCTAGAAGACCTGTGGTTTTCTTGCAGTTGGTTGGCCACTGGGCTACAAAAGCTCTGTTCACGTTCTTAACTAATAGTAAAGATAAAGGTTTCCCTGTCCAGTCATGTCTGATTCCAGGGGGTCATATTCATCTTCGTTTCTTGGCCAAGGGAGCCAGCATTGTCTGAAAACATTTCTGTAGTCATGTGGCCAGCATGGCAATACAGCAAAGGTATGCAGAATGCTGTTATGTTCCCACCAAAGTGATACTTATTAATCTATCCGTGTTTGCATGCTTTCGAACTGCTAAGTGAGCAGGAGGTAGGACAAGCAATGGGAGCTCACCCCCTTTGTATGGGGCTTGGGTGTCAGACCTGGACTGTCAGCTTCCCAGCTGAGAAGCTCAGCGCCTTAAACTGCTGAACCATCATGGCCCCTTCTTAACTGGTACACAGTGTTCTGTGTTCCCAATGCCAAGAAGCAGTTAAGAACATGGCCATCACATTTTGGATCTGTTGAAGTTTCTGAATAGTGCTAAAAAGCAACCCCACATAAAATATATTGCAGAAATCCAACTGGATAGTAATGAAGGTGTGAGCTACTCTGACTAGGTTCTCCTGCCATCCTGTTGTCCTCTTGGTATTAGTACCACTTTATAAAGCCTTAGTAAGACCACACCTGGAATGGTGCATCAAGTTTCAGTCACTACATTACAGAAAAAGATGTTGAGACTTTAGAAAAAGTGCAAAGGAGAGCAACTAGGATGATTAAAGACCTGGAGACTAAAACATATGAAGAACGGTTGCAGGAACTGGGCATGGCTAGTCTAGAGAAAAGAAGGACTAGAGGGGACATGATAGTAATATCCCTGTATTTGGAGGCTGCCACAAAGAGGAGGGGGGTCAGTTTATTTTCCAAAGCACCAGAGGGCAGGACAAGAAACAATGGATGGAAACTAATCAAGGAGAGAAGCAACCTAGAATTAAGGAGAAATTTCCTAATAGTGAGGACAGTGGAACAGCTTGCCTTGAGAAGTTGTGGGTGCTCCATCACTGGAGGCTTTTAAGAAGAGACTGCACAATCACTTGAAATGGTATAGGACAGTGATGGCGAACCATTTTCAGCTCGGGTGCCAAAGGGGTGCGCGCGTGGAATAGCATGCACGTGCGTGCCCACACCCATAATGCAATACCGTGTGCATGCACACAAACCCCCTCCCGCTATCCCCCGCACATGCGCACAGACCTCACTGAAGCCTCCTGACTTCCAGTAGGCCCGTTGGGCTGTTTTTCGCTCTCCCCAGGGTTCAGGAAAGCCTCCTGAAGCCTGGGGAGGGCGAAAAATGGGCCAGCGGGCCAATTGGAAGTTCAGAAACGAAAGGAAGTGGAGCTGCCCTATTACTTATCTTCAGATAGTTGCTACCAGGCCTCGCACATCTCGGCCCATTTCTTCTGCAGCTGGGAAGGCTTTCCTGAAGGCCTGTGTAACCGATAACAGAGCTCCAGATTGATCCAAAGCTAAGGTGACCAGACGTCCCGCTTTTGGCGGGACAGACCCGATTTTAAACCAATTGTCCCGCGTCCCGCATCGTTTCAAAAAAGTCCCACTTTTTTGAAACGACGCCTTCTGACCGGATATCTCCCACACAGAAATCTGCGGAAGGTGCACAGGCCGGTGTAAAAAAAAAAAAATCAGAGCCGGGATGTTTCTTCACATCAATGCCGCTTCCGAGCGAAAGGAAAGGAAGCTCCTCATCCACATTCCCGCCCGCACCTTTTTTTTCTCTCTTCCTCTCCCCAGGGTGATTTCCGGCAACGTCCAGGGACTCTTTCAGCAGCCGAGCCAGGCCCCGCCCAGCTTCCTCCCCGCCTCCCACGTGTCATTCACTCTTTGCATCTCGGGCCCTCCCCCCCGCAGGGGCCAATATCCCCTTTAAACAGCAGGCCAGGGGCATTATTGGGGTTCACCCTCCCAGCAATCCCCACATCCTCTCCGGCTGGAAGTAACCACCTCGGTCGCTGAGGGTGTGCCCGGCTGGCTTTGGGGCGCCCTTTCCCAACCGATGCTTCCGTAGATCGCTCCCAAGAAGCGGCTCCTCCCCCCCGCAAAGAGCAGAGACAGGCTGGCTTGGCTCCAGCTTCTTTCCTCCCCAGGAATCCTTTCCCGGGTCTGCCACACGGGGGGAAGGAGCGGAGGCATGGGGCACCCGCCGGACGCCGCCCCGGAGAGAAGACCAGGCCCGGCTGGCAAGGGCCAGGAAGGATTTTTCCCGCGCCGTCAGCCAGCTTGTCTTCCAGGCCAGATGCAGCAGAGGCTGCAGCTTTGTGCACCATCACCCCTTCATCGCAGCCTTTACCAATGCCATGGCCGGGGCTCGCCTCTGCTGCGTCTGACCCAGAGGACAAGCTGGCTGGCGGCACGGGAAAAATCCTTCCTGGCCCTTGCCAGCCAGGCCTGGTCTTCTCTCCGGGGCGGCGTCCGCCTCGCGTCGCTTGCCAGCCAGCCAGCCCAAGTCACTGCCGGCTCCCGAAGGGGAGGCGGGAGGCGAGGAAAGGCCTCCCGCCTCCCCACCCACCCACCTGGACGCCGACATTAGCATCTTTTGCCCTCTGCGTTCTGCGCATGCGCAGAGGGCAAAACTCAAATGACAGCGTCCAGGTGGCCCCGCCCCCCACCAATGTCCCGCTTAAAAAAAATATCTGGTCACTTTATCCAAAGCTCAGTTATCGGCTACACAGGCCTTCAGGAAAGCCTTGCCAGCTGCAGAAGAAATGGGCCGAGGTGTGAGAGGCCTGGCTGCAACTATCCAAAGTCGAAGAAGTTCCTGAAGACCTCTGGCAGCGAAAAGGAAGCTGAGGGTGAGCACACAAGTGAACGTCTGGTTGGCCCATTGGGCCATTTTTGCCGTGAGGAGAGCGAAAATGGCTGAAAAGAAGGCTGAAAATCAGCTGGCCAATGCGCGCTGGAGCTGACATAGGGCAACGCCTCGCATGCCCTCAGATATGGCTCTGCGTGCCACCTGTGGCACGCGTGCCATAGGTTCGCCATCACTGGTATAGGATCTCCTGCTTGAGCAGAGGGCTGGACTAGAAGACCTCCAAGGTCCCTTCCAGCTCTATTCTGATTCTGGTCTACAGTGGTCAGGATTCTCAGCCAGAAGGACTCATACATCTGACCACAGCTACTGCTAAACCAGTGAAAACATCCCAAGTTCACTTTCTCTTCATCACTCTCTGTGGAGAAGGCCCTCTCGAGACCTTAAATGATGGAAATACAACGTCAGATTTCTTTTACTGTTGAACTCTTCATAATGGAAAAGTTGGGTCGATTTGCAGAGAAATCTTCCAAATCAGGTAAGGTTTGCAGGTTTGCATTAGCATTTTTTTCTACTAACTAACCTTCTTATGTTCTAATCAATAAATCCAATTGTCCCACCATCCTTGAATCATTTAAAAATGGAACTGCGGATGGACTTCCAAATTAACACAACTCTCTAACCTATTAATTCTCCTTCTAGAGCTGAAGAAGGAATCCTCTTCACCCTTGATTTAAAGGAAGTTTTAACCTTTCCTTGAGTTTAGGAGAAGGAATAGAGAGGAAAAGCAAACTTTAGTATATCAAACATTGCACTTGTTGGAAAACTTGAAAAATGCATATAGATCTAAAATTACATACAACGAAGCAATAAGTTTAATTCATCTGGAGAAGGTCTAGTTACATGGTCATTACAAGTCAATGCTGATTTGATGGCAGATAATCAGCACGTTTATATCAAAGACATCTGAACGTAGGAACCAATATATGTATGTTTGTATTTCTGCATCTACAATACAGATTATTACTTCTTCATTTCTCTTCTTCTCTAATTTCCTTGTGTCGCAGTTCTGGACAGATGAAATTAGCATGAAAGATGCCATCCTGGGATGTCTCCGAATTTGTGGTAAGGAATTCTGATTTTACAAACTTTAAGGACTATTTCAGAAACAATCCTGATTCTTCAAAACAGAGATGTTGGACTATATCTCGTGGTTGCGAAACTGGTGGGACATATTGCAAGCTGTGGTTTGATGGGCAGTAATGGATCAGGGGAAACTAACTCTGTAGTAATAGCAATAGCACTTAGACTTATATACTGCTTCATAGTGTTTTACAGTCCTCTCTAAGCAGTTTACAGAGTCAGCATATTGCCCCCAACAATCTGGGTCCTCATTTTACTGACCTTGGAAGGATGGAAGGCTGAGTCAACCTTGAGCAGGTCAGAATTGAACTCTTGAATATTCTTTGATAACATTGCAGTGACAGTTAGGGAATGAATTTGGGAACTGCCTAGAAAATTTGGGTGATGGGACAATTATAATAGAATAATGTCCAAAGAAGTCAATAAAGATGATTCAGGAACTAATTTCTATGAGGCAGAAGGACCTGGCCATGTTTAGCCTGGACAAATGGTGTCCGAGGGAGTATATGATAGCACTCTTCAAGCATCTAAAAGGTTCATATTTGTTCCCTCTTGTTTCAGAGCACAGGACTTACAGTGACAGATTTAAGTCCCAGAGAAGTAGTTTGGATTAAATGTTAGGCAAAATAGTAAGAATGGGTGAAAGCCATCCTAATGTTCCCGCTTATCAGTACCCATCTTATGTATATAAACAATGTTATATCTATGTATATTACCAACATGTATTTGACAAAAATAAATAAATAAAATTAAAAAAAACTTGAAAGAAGATGGGCTGTTCTTCATTGGAGGTGTTCAAAGAATTCTCAACATCCCTCTGCTAGGATGTATAATTTCCTGGACTGAACAGAAGTTGATCTATTCAATGATCTATTTGATGCTATGATCCTGTAAACTAAGTTATTTGAGGTTAAATAGGTTTAGCATTGATAGAATGATCCCCAATTTTTTTTTACAAAGTATTTGGAATATGATGAGAAAGGCTGTAAGTCTGGAATAGACTGAGTCGATCAACGTTCATTTTTGTGTGTGGTGGGGGGGAAAGGTTATTCAGTTTTAAAAAGCATAGAACCTTTATGAAAATAAAAGGCAATTGGATCATCATTTATGACCCCATTGGGTTTCCTAAAAAGAGAAAAATAAAGTTGGGCGGGTGAAAAGTATGTTAAAAAAAATAAAAATCATGAAAGTGATGTTGTTTTCTCCTTAGAAAAGCTGAGAGGTGAGGCAACGGGGGAAATGCTTCATTCTTAGTAATATTTATGTGCATTCCAAACTTAAAGGATGATAAGTATTTATTGAATCAGTCCCAAACTCAGCTAGCTATCACATTGTTTCAGATTTTTGAGGTTAAACAGATTTAAGTTGATAATTCTGCAATAATTTAAAAGCAAAATACCTCATAATGTGTCACCATATTTGACAATCACTGTTCATTTTTTTCTCAGAAATATTACATTAGAATCCTTTTGACAGCTAAAGAAGGATTTCTGCATTAAAGAAAGTATTATTTTAAAATATTTTTCCTTCAAATTTTAAGTTTTCTGCTTATTTTCTCTTGACTTGTAAGTTCCTTATCACTCTGAATCTCAGTTCTACCTTTCTGCTTTCTAAAGATATAATCTTCAGCCTTTGCTGTTTTCTTTTATAAATTCTTCAATTTTTCTTTTTCTTTTTTTCATGTATTCCTGCTCTGTGGGCACCTGACTGGGACAGAGACATTAATCATCATAGCAAAAATAGATCTATTGAGTGATGGTTAGTGAATAACCTTATGGACAAGCTAAAATATGTTGTCTATCTAAATTTAGAAGTGGAGAACAGCAGCAACAGGGAGCTTTTAGGCCAGTGAACCTCTTGCCATGCTTAATCCATAATGGACCACCTCTAGATGTGGACTTCAACTCCTGGAATTAAGCAGTTAATGTGGCAATTACTGAGAATCCTGGCAGTTGAAGTCCACATATCTGAAAGCTTTCCAAGTTTGGGAAAGGGGTCAAGGCATGGTTTATTTCAGATGTTGACTGTTTTTCTGATGTGATTCTTATATCAACAGAGGAATAATTCTTTGGAACAAGTCAACGATACCAGGGTGACGACGGGCTTTGTCCTCCTGGGCTTCCCCTCCCTTTCGCCCTCATTCCAGCTGCTCCTGTGCTCCCTCCTTTCCATTTGTTATGCCTTCACCTTGGTGGGAAACCTCTGCATCGTGTGGGCTGTTCTCTTGGACCCACAACTCAGCCGCCTGCCCATGTATATCCTCCTGGGAAACTTTTCTGGCCTAGAGATGTGTTACGTAACCACCACAGTACCCAGGATGCTCTTCGATCTGACCTCTCCGCTACCAGATGCCATCTCTTTCCATGACTGTTTCCTCCAGTTCTATTTTTTCTTTTCTATGGGAACCACTGAAAGCTTCCTTCTTGCTGCAATGGCCTTAGACCGATACTTGGCCATCTGCCACCCATTGCGATACCCAGTGCTCATGTCTCAAAGGTCCTGCAGCATCCTGGCTGCTTCCTGCTGGGCCTCTGGCTTTCTCTGGTTTCTGGCACCCATCATTTTGATTTCCCGGCTCCATTTCTGTGGCTCCAACATCCTCGACCACTTTATCTGTGATCCAGGACCACTCTTGGCTTCTTCATGCACTGCAGCCCCGGGCACGGAACTGGCCTTCTACAGCCTCAGCTCCATTGCTATTTTTGGACCCTTCCTCTTCATTGTTTCCTCCTATGTTACTCTCCTCCGGACAGTAATGAGGCTGCCTTCAAGCACTGGAAGACGGAAGGCATTTTCTACTTGTAGCTCACACATGATAGTGGTAAGCCTCTTCTATGGCTCCATCATGGTCACTTATGTAGCCCCCGAAGCTTCAGGAGGAAGTAACAAAGTGGTCACACTTTTCTATTCGGTGCTGACCCCTTTGCTCAACCCACTCATCTACAGCTTGAGGAACAAGGAGATGAAAAATGCTATAAAAAGGACACTATTCCAGGAAAATTAGGGATTGTGATTCATGGATGGTTGGTCTGGACCTTGGTCAAGAATTCATTGCCTTTCCCTTTCTAGGATATTTTAAATTTAAAATTACATCATTGTTATTTATTTTCTTGTATAAAAATAAGCAGAACAATTAGGAACTAAAGGGTGCTCTTTGTTTAATTACTATTATTGGGTATACAAAGATATGATGGTTGAAGAGCAGAAATGTCAATTTTATTTGAGATATTGTTTGCTACAGGACTGTATCTTGTCCATGGTTTCTTTTATTCCTCATAATTTTCACATTCTCCATCTCTATCTGTTTGCTATCTGTTAAAAAGAAGATTTTACAATGTCCATCAATAATATTGCTATTAATCAATTAGATTGAAGCCAAGAAACCATTGGATGGTTATTTCAGATTGAGGGATTCTAGAATGACTTAGATAAGATCAGCAATCATCTCTTGGTATCATGCTGTGACCAAATTCCTACTCGGTGCTAAACTATTGTGTGTTTTCTCTGCTTTGGTGCATTGTATTGTGTGTTTGTTAGCCCTGTGATTCATGGGCCATGGATTATGGGCTAGCATGTTGCATACAAAGAAACAATTTTACAATAAACAATGGCTCCCAATCAAGATGCTTAGGGTAAAATAAAGTATATGAACTGTAATAATAGCTGGCTAATGGGGGTTTATAAAATATACAGATAATCAAATGTACCATATTTTTTGGAGTATAAGACGCACCGGAGTATAAGACACACTTTTGTTTTTGGGGAGCAAAATAGGGAAAAAATCTGCCTACCAGGTATTCATCTGGCTAGCATCCTTAGTCTGGTCAGCTTCAGCACATTATTTTATCCCCTGGTTAGGGCTGAAAAAAACCTTTTTCGGAGGGAATAGCAATGAAAACAAGCCTGCAAAGACTTAGGGCTGGAAAAAAACCTTCTTCGGAGGGAGTAGCAATGAAAAAGCCTGCAAGCCAGTAAGAGTTGGGAAGATCATTAGCGCCTCATTGGGGCTGAAAAAAAAAGCTTTGAAAAAGCTATGTATATTCAAAGTATAAGACACACCCAAATTTTCAGCCCCTTTTAGGGGGAAAAAGGTGCATCTTATACTCCAAAAAATACGTAAATATAAATTATCCAGTTTAATTTATGTTTTGCCTCATGTAGATATATGTATAGGTACCCTTTTCATTAGGTGTACTTAAAATGTATGAATATTTGCTGCAAGTTTATTTATTTATATCCCACTTTTATTATTTGTACAAATAACTCAAGGTGGTGATCATATTCAGCACACCTTCCTCCTCCTATCTTCCCCACAACAACAACCCTGTGAGGTGAGTTAGGCCGAAAGAGAGGGAATGGCCCAAAGTCACACAGCTGGTTTTCATGGCTAAGGTTGGATTAGAACTCATGATCTCTAGCCCAGTGCCTTAACCACTAGTTAAGAATAGGAAGGATATACAAGCTAGAAGGGGCCTTGGAGGTTTTTTAGTCCAGCCCCCTGTTCAAGCAGGAGATCCTATACCTGTGATGGCGAACCTATGGCACGCGTGTCACAGGTGGCACGTGGAGCCATAATGGAGGACACGCGAGGCGTTGCCCTATGTCAGCTCCAGCGCGCATGTGCATGCTGGCCAGCTGATTTTCAGCCTTGGGGAAGGCTGTTTCGCCCTCTGGAGGCTTCAGGGAAGCTTCCCTAAAGCCCTGGAGGGCAAAAAACCACCCAACAGGCAAACCAGAAGTTCAGAAAAATGGACTTCCGGTTTGCCCATTGTGCTGTTTTTGGTACTCCGGTGGCTTCAGGGAAGCTTCCTGAAGCCCCGGAGTGTGAAAAACAGCACAACGGGCAAACCAGAAGATCATTTTTCCAAACTTCCGGTTTGCCAGTTGTGCCATTTTTTCACCAGGCTTCGGTGATGTCTGTGCGTGGGGGTGGGTGGGATTGTGCGCTTGCGCAGGGGGCAGCGCGGGAGTGTGTGCATGCATGGGAGAAGGGAATGGGTGTGAGCACCCCCTTCTGGCACACGAACCAAAAAAGATTCGCCATCACTGCCCTATATCATTTCAGACAAGTGGCTGTCCAGTCTCTTCTTTAAAAACTTCCAGTGATGAAGCACCCACAATGTCTGAAGGCCAGCTGTTCCACTGGTTAATTGTCCTCACTGTTAGGGAGTTTCTCCTTAATTCCAGGTTGCTTCTCTCCTTGATTAGTTTCCCTCCATTGTTTCTTGTCCTGCCTTCAGGTGCTTTGGTAAATAAGTTTACCCCCTCCTCTTTGTGGCAACCTCTAAAATGCTAGAATATTGCTACGTATCCCCCCTAGTCCCTCTTGTCTCTAGACTAGCCAAACCCAAATCCTGCAACTGTTCTTCATATGTTTTAGTCTCCAGGCGTAAACCAAACTTGCTTTTGGTAGCTCTGGGCAAATCTCTTTACTGGCCTTATGCCTGAGGTATTTTAGAATATATCATTAAAATAACCTTTCCCCCCCTTCAAAAAAATTATAAGGAATGGTCTTAGTATTAGACCTTGTATCAGAAGAGCTGAGGTGGCGCAGCGGTAAGAATGCAGTACTGCAGGGTACTTCTGCTGACTGCTGGTGGCCAGCAGTTTGGCAGTTCAAATCTCACCAGGCTCAAGGTTGACTCAGACTTCTATCCTTCTGAGGTCAGTAAAATGAGAACCCAGATTGTTGGGAGCAAGATGCTGACTCTGGAAACCGCTTAGAGAGGGCTTTAAAGCGCAGCAATGGGTTGTTCCCGGTTCTGCCCAGTTCTCAGAACCGGTAGCGCCAGTGGCGGGAGGCTCTGCCCACCCTCCCGGGACGCTTCTGCACATGCACATGTGCAAACCGGTAGCAAACGGTTTTAGAACCCACTACTGCTATTGCTATTGCAATCATCTTCTGTTTGCAATCTTCCCAATTTTTCAGTTCCTCTTTTGATGAAGACAAAATAGTTCCACAATATGAATAGCAAGAAAAGTTCAATTCAGAAACCTAAGACACCAGCTATATCTCCATCTTCTTCCAAAACACAATTTTTGAAATAATCCTCAATACCTAATATTTAGAAGTAAGAATATTATGGGATGTAATATGGTGGGGTATAAACAAACCTGAAATCAAACCATATGCTTGGTCAAGGAGGGTACGGAAGAGGATAGAGGAGGATAGATTGTAGTTCAGGATTGAACTATGGAGTCTTTGGTGCTTTCTGAGCGTGGCTATTTTCTTGCAGATGTTTCATTACCCAACTAAGTAACATCATCAATGCATTGATGATACAGTGACCTAACTTTTAATGCCTGTCATTGCATGGACCCAGGTTACCCGAGGAACCGTCATTGAAAGCATTAAAGACAGCAGACAGAAAATTCCAAGCTAAATAAAAATGGCACCAAAGGAAAACGTGAAATTTTCACCATCAATAACAATTTATTAATTTTTTATGCTGCAATCTCTCCCTACAAGGTGACTCTGGGTGGCTTACAAGTAAAACATAATTAGAATGTTAAAACATTAAAACTACACATTATAAAGGTAAAGATAAAGGTTTCCCCTTTGCAGTCATGTCCGGATTCTAGCGGGGGAGTACTCATCTCCGTTTCTTAGCCGAGGGAGCCAGCGTTGTCCGAAGACATTTCTGTGGTCATGTGGTTATCATGGTTATGCATAAGGTGCAAGGAACACTTCTATCTCTCCACCAAAGTGGTATCTATTTATCTACTCACATTTGCATGCTTTCAAACTACTGGGGGGGAGTAGGAGCTGGGGGCAAGAATGGGAGCTCACCCATAGGAATGGGAACTCGGGCTGTCAGCTTTCTAACTGTCAAGCTCATCACGCCCCTCAAAATATTATTAAAAACTATATTAAACTAAGAGAGTGAAGAGATGGGCAAGATGGGCATGAGGACTTCATGAGAAAACGATACTCCTGTTTTCCAAACTGCAACCACATTTGTTTATCTCACTGATTGGATTGTTTGTTATACTTGTACTATTTTCTTATAGTTTCCTAGCATTTATTTGCGTTAAATCTCAGTAGAGTTATCTTACTTCTTTGCACTCTACCCAGGGCCTCTTTCATCTGATCATTCCTCAGACAGTAGATCATGGGGTTGAGAAAAGGTGTAATGGCAGTGTAGAAGACAGTGACAATTTTTGTGATATCTGACTGGTTTTCTGCACTTGGGGCTACATACATTCCTGCTACAGAACCGTAGAAAAGGGTGACCACCGTGAGATGGAAGGATATGGTGGAGAAGGCCTTCTTACTGCCACTTTGGTGAGTGGCTTTCACCAAGGTAAGAACCACAGCACTGTAGGATAACACAACAAAGAACAGGTTGAGTAAGATGACTAGAGCGCTCATTGCAAATTGATAGTGAAGGAGCATATTTCCAAGTGGAGAGCAAGCTAAGGAAAGGATGGGTCCAGGATCACATATCAAATGGTCAATGATGTTGGGACCACAGAAGTCCAACTTGGAGATCATAACAACTGGGATTAGATTCCACAGAAAGCCAATAATCCAGCAAACAGCCACCAGGCCATAGCAGGAACGGGGAGACATGATGTAGGGGTAGCATAGTGGGTGGCAGATAGCCAAATAGCGATCCAAGGCCATGGTTGAGAGGAAAAAGCACTCAGTGGCACCAAGACTAAAGAAGACGTAGAACTGAAGGAAGCAGGCGTGGAAGGAGATGGTCCCATTTGGTGAGGTCAGATCCAAGATCATACGAGGCACCGTTGTGCTCACATAACACATCTCTAGGCAGGAAAAGTTGCTCAGGAGGATGTACATGGGAAGCCGGGCCAAGATGGTATCCAGGACCACCACGGTGATAATGATGATGTTCTCAGCCAAAGTAAGGACGTAGAGAGTAGTGAAAAAAACAAGGAGCAATAAGCGTTTCTTCTGCCCATCTCCAAAGCCCACCAAAATGAATTCCTGGATTTTGGTGCTATTTGCTGTCGCCATCTTTTAACATATAGTACATATAACAGAATTTACACCTGAGTACCCAAGGTCTATAATGTTTGGAATATCATCATTCTGTATTCTAGATAAGGTGTTTTTTTTTGCTGAGAAATGTCACATGGACTAAAGTGTGTGGGATCCTTGGTGCTCTCTGAGCTTGGTGGTTTTTCTGGCAGATGTTTGATTACCAAACTAGCTAACATATGCAAGGAGCACTGATGATGTTATCTAGTTTGGGTAATGAAACGTTTGCCAAAAAAACCACAAAGCGCAGAGAGCACCAAGTACCCCACAGTTCTACAAATATTCTTTCCTACCAAGATTAAAGTTTGCTAATCTGCCACTTCATAGCTGAGTTAAAATTGGAATTGGAGTTGGAGTTATGCCACAAAGTACTCATTTTAGCTTTAAAGATTTAGCAAAATTTTAAGATGAAAAATGGAAGATCTTTAAGAACTCATCAATCTTGTCCTCATTTTGAACTTTTTATGGATGCTACTGAATCTGTAACTTTCAATGGTCCATTTTTCCCCCTCTGGATATATGCCTAAAAAGCAGTCTTATCAGTGGTGAAATCTAATTTTTTTTTACTACCGGTTCTGTGGACGTGGCTTGGTGGGTGTGGCAGGGAAAGGATACTGCAAAATTCCCATTCCCTCTCCACTCCTGGGGGAAGGATATTTATTTATTTATTTATTTATTTATTTATTTATTTATTTATTTATTTATTTATTTATTTATTTATTTATTTATTTATTCATTCATTCATTCATTCATTCATTCATTCATTCATTCATTCATTCATTTATTTATTTATTTATTTATTTATTTATTTATTTATTTATTTATTTATTTATTTATTTATTTATTTATTTATTTATTTATGACATTTATATACCACCTCACGGTGCAAGCATTCTCTAAGCGGTTTACACCAGTAAGCAATGTATATTTATATTGCCCCCAACAATCTGGATCCTCATTTTACCTACCTCGGAAGGATGGAAGGCTGAGTCAACCTTGAGCCGGTGAGATTTGAACCGCTGACCTGTGGATCACAGTCAGTTAAAGTGGCCTGGAGTACCCCACTCTAACCGCTGCGCCACCTCGGCTCTTTTGCAAAATATTGCAAAATCTCCATTCCCACCCCACTCTGGGGCCAGCCAGAGGTGGTATTTGCCAGTTCTCTGGACTACTTAAAATTTCCGCTACTGGTTCTCCGAACTACTCAAAATTTCCACTACCGGTTCTCCAGAACCTGTCAGAACCTACTGGATTTCACCCGAGTCTTATGAAACCTTCAGAAAGAGACTCCAAATTCTTCTAGGATAGAATTAACTCAGTTAGCAGACAGGACTCAACCTATGAATTCTTGAATTCCTTGAATTCCTTTCTTCCAGCTTCACCTGATTAAAACATGAGCCACCCACTGTTTCTGGAGAATGAGAATGCATGCTATCAAACTCAATACACATCAAACCAGCATCTAATGCCAGCACCACTTGTGTTTCAAAAGTGGTTTTCTGTCTTGCACCCACCCAACTGATGCTATCTGGCTTGCATAATGTGCTTCAGTCACTTGTCAGCAACTGGAAAACAGTTACTGTATGTTAGTGGGAAAGTCCTAACCCTTCTGATCCCTGGTTCTTGTCCTCAACTGCCATTTTTTTCCAAGAAGTTCATTTTTACACTGGCCATTGGAACACTGAATGAACAGCATTTTAAAAAAATCCCGTGTGAAGCTGACAAGAATTTTCCCCCTTTCACAAAGAGGCTGAAAGAGGAAGTAGAAGGGGAGGAAGAGAAGGTGTAGAGAGGGTAGAGGAGGAGGGAAGGAGTTAGAAAGTAGGAGGGGATGTTGGAGATAGAGAGAGGGGAGTGTAAATAAGGTAGAACAGACTGATGACTGACGAGGCAAGTGTTGAATAAGATATTGATTTTTGAATGATTGACTATATTGAACAAATATGTATTTTTATTGTAATATTTTAAGGTACATGTGTATTGAATTGTATACGAAGTGGAGAAAATTAAAAAAATTTGTACAAAAAAAAAAAGAATTTCCCCCCTTTCTAGTCCCAAATATGGGGAAAATAGTAAAATAGTGACCTTTTTTTTCTTCACTTTTTAAAATTTATCCAGGAGAGATAGAAAAACGGAATCCGTCACTCAAGATCTGTGAGAAATATCATCTGGATAGAACATAAGCCAAGTCTCTGGTCAAATTCAATAAATGTGTCAAGATTTGGAAGAGGATTTCCTCATCATTTAATATTTTTGTTAGGTTATAAGATAAAATACAAAATATAAAAGTAAATAGGAAGACAGTGGGATTGGGGGGGAAGAAGGGGGAGATAAAAGTGAGGAAAAACTGGGGAAAAGAGGAAAAGATTTCTGACTCCCTCTGTTGCAGTAAAAAAAAAAAGCATTAACATCAAACCACAACTTTTTGTTTTTCCTTAATAATATAAACTAGTAATTTCTATAAAAACGTATCAGTTTCATTGGTAGACCCCAAAATCAATGTTTCATTTTTTTCCACTTCGAGCACAAAGTTCAGAGGCAGTCTCTATGTGGAAACAAAGCTACTTATATTCTTTCCTTTAACCGAAAGATTTCCTAAGACAGCTTTATTTTCAGAAAGTTGACACTATGTAAAAATTCAAAGAGTACTCACAGTAATTACAAATTGGTGGATAACTAAAGAATCCCATATATATTGTAGATATACTTGTGATTTGCGTCCCTTCTATAAATTTCACCACAAGCAATTCCTGCTTAGACCACTCCTAAAGTACTTAGTCTGTTTCAAGCATAACTGTGTGTGTGTATGCAAAACACTTGAAGATTGTTTATTTAGATTTGTGATGGAGTTTTTCACTGTTGTGTTGCATGCTGCCCAGAGCCACATGTTTGTGACATGGACCGCTGTGTAAATATGCTAAAATAAAAAAAAATATTGTTTAGTGTTATTTAGTTTCCTGATCCTCCTTATTAGGAAAAAAGAAAAAAGAAAAAGGAAATAGACATCACACCTAACCTTTTGTGTGTGTGTGTGTATCTGTGGCAAGCAGAAGTCCACTATGTAGGAGCCGAGGTGGCGCAGTGGTTAAATGCAACTACTGCAGGCTACTCCAGCTGACTGCTAGTTCAGCAGTTCAGCTGTTCAAATCTCACCAGCTCAAGGTTGACTCAGCCTTCCATCCTTCTGAGGTCGGTAAAATGAGGACCCAGATTGTTGGGGGCAATATGCTGAACTCTGTAAACTGCTTAGAGAGGGCTGTAAAGCACTATGAAGCGGTATATAAGTCTAAGTGCTATTGTTATGTTCACCTTTCAGTTTTAAGCTAGGGAAGTTTTAAGCTAAGGAAGAATTTAAATAATACCTATTTGGTCAAGTTCTTCTCTTTAGTTAATTGCTTGTTAATTCTCACCCTCCTCTTCTGTTGACTCTTCCTGTATTTCATTGGTTGCAGTGCACCCTTCCATGCACACGAAGACAGATGGTATGGGATGTACTCAGTGGGAAGAAGAAAGGGCAAGAGTCTAGATCATAGCATGACGATCTCTCTTATACATCCGGTTTCCCTTGGGAAGGTGTCCCAAAGGATCTGCCTCATTAATCTCCAAAATATCTTTTCTTCAGAGACGGGGTCCTCTGCTTTCAAGGACAAAACATAAGCCAATTTCTAGAAATGGTTGTTTCTTGAAGTGTATGAGGTTCTGAGACCCCAACCTTCAAAGCATTTCATTTAAAAAAACATGTCTATGCCATGGGTCCTCAAACTAAGGCCTGCGGGCCTCATTTGGCCCGCCGAAGCCATTAATCCGTCCCACGCAGGACCACGAGGCTGCTCCCCCCACATCACCCCGCCCACCCTTTGGCCGAGCACAGGACTTACATTCGCGAGCCCTGCGAGCTGGAATTGAAAGGTAAGGCCAACAATTTTGGCCTGCAGAGATGTTCTGGAGGTGGAAGAGGTGAAAAACAGGATGCACAGATGCCACAGGAGGCCAAAAAACAGGTGAAAATAGGCCATTTTTGGGCCTGCAGAATACTGCTGGAGGCGGGGGAGGTGAAAAACGGGGTGCACAGATGCCCCAGGAGGCCAAGAAAACGGCCTGTTTTTCACCTCTCCGCCTCCAGAAGAGAGATAGAGAAAGAGAGATAGATAGATAGATAGAGAGAGAGAGAGAGAGAGAGAGAGAGAGAGAGAGAGAGAGAGAGAGAGAGAGAGAGAGAGAGAGAGAGAGAGAGAGAGAGAGACAGAAAGAGAGGGAGAGACAGAGACAGAAAGAGAGAGAGAGAAAGAGAAAGAGGGGGTGGGGAGAGAGAGAGAGACAGAAAGAGAGAGAAAGATAAGAATTGTTGCAAAACTGAGTTTTCTGAAGTGGACCACTAGACTCCTAAACAACTGAAAAAATGATCCAGTAAAAAGAAAAGTCAACCAAAAGAGCAACATGCAAACAAAAGCAAATAGAACACCCCCAGGAGCAAAACAAATTAAAGTTTAATTTGTGTGCATTGTTTAATGGACTGTTAAATTGGCCACGCCCACCTAGTCACATGACCTAGCCGCGCCCACCCAGCCGGTCTGCCCCCCCAACAGTATGAGGGACCGTGAATTGGCCCTCTGTTTAAAAAGTTTGAGGACCCCTGGTCTATGGAGATTCTCAGTCATCCAGGTCATGGTTGTCCCAAAGATGCTTTTTTTCAAGAGGCAACTGGACTTCCTTTGTTTTTCTCTGAAGAGGTTTCGCTTCTCATCCAAGAAGCTTCTTCAGCTCTGACTTGGATGGTGGGGAATGGAAGGAACATCTTCAAAGAAAAACAAGAAAGTCCAGTTACCTCTTGAAAAAAAGCACCTTTGGGTCTTCCCAGCCTTCTTTCATCTTGTCTGCATAGAAACTCAGAAAAGGAAGCTGCCAGCAGTTTAGCTAGATCAGAACAAGATCTACACGCTTGATACGGAATGCTGAAAGCAGATCCTTCAAAGAAACTATAGCTAGATGAAAAGGATGTGGTTAGAACAGTATCTAGAAGTTTGTTGCAGCTTCAGTTGAGGGGAAGCAGGAATCTAGGCCATGTATGTTATGCTAAAAACACCTGAACAGCATGATGTGTATATGTTCTATTCTAAGCTAAACAACTTGAATACATGCCATTTATACTGAACAGCATTACTTATACATGTGCTATGATGATAAGAAACACGCAACCAATCCTTGTATTAATGTTTAGAATGACCTGTAACCTGAGTTACAAAAATAGAATGCTCAGTGCTTTTCTTTAGCTCTTCAGTTTTGCTATTATTAAATTCAGCGGAGGAAGCCCTCTTTGCTTTTGACCAGAAATAAGGTGATAAATGTCCACTTTCCTCAACCCTGCATTGTTGGTTGGCTCTCGCGCTGGATAAACGAATCACAGATCGGTTCTTGGTAATCATGCATACCTGCAGAACATGGATGTCCCAGCAACCAAATGTGATGCAGTTTCTGTTTGGTGACTGGGAGCCAAATATCTTGTTATTTATTTTTATTTATCTATTTGATTTTAATTGCACCCGTTATTCCTGTTTATAAATAATTCAAGGTGGTGAATGCACCTAATCCTCCCTTCTTTGTTTTTCTGCACAACCTCAACCCTTAGTCCATATGGCTTGGATTAAGAGAGAGTGACTAACCTAAAGTCACCCAGCCAGATATGACTAAAATTCATGGTTTCCTGATTTCTAGGCCAACACGTTAACCACTATACCAGGGGTCGGCAACCTTAAACACTCAAAGAGCCACAAAGGTCCTAACCAGAAGCCCCCCATTCAATTCTGGAGCTGACCGGAAGTCTGGTTCCCCCACCATAGAGTCTCCTCCTAGTGCAGCGTCCTTTTTCCTCCACCTGTCCTAATCAAAAGTCTTATCAATTGTGGAGCTGACCAGCGACAGGGAGCCACAGCAAAGGGATGAAAGAGCCACATGCGGCTCCAGAGCCACGGGTTGCTGATCCCTGCACTAGACCAAATGCCCTTCTCTAAAGGCATTTGCACACTGCAGCCTTTAGTTGCTTCCTTCTTTTTCTTTTTTTGTTATTATTATTTTTTATTATACAATTTTCTTGAGTTAAATACAGTATAAAATTTCTATATTCATAGTAACAGTGTACTATCTGGGTACAGTTTATTTTAAGTACAGATGGTACTTATACACACAATATTTATGACTATTATTCTCAAATCCTGTTCACCATCATCTTCACTTGTCCTGATAAAAATTTTTGTGTTACCTTAGTTAAACCCTTTGTTCAGTTTTATCTATAATCAATTGATAATATCAAACATTATAGACATCAGATAGAGATCACATAATCATTATCCTCCAAATAATCATAAGGTTTACTTGTCATAATTATTCGATGTTCATTATTCAGTTATAAGCCATTACTTCATCATTGTTTACATTTCTAACTTCTGCTTCTATTTTCTAACCCTTAATAAAATAATTCCGAAGTTAAACAAGTAATATTTCCCCATTTCTAGTATCTATCTTTATACTAATTCTTAACAGAACAACTCCTGTATTAAACAGTATTCTACATTTATCCCTCATCTCTTGACTGTTTTCGTATCTCTACTCTTATTGACTTCTCAGCACATCTCCCAAAGTTCTCCCTTGGGGTCTTGTATCTTCGTGTCTCGTTCGTGTTTGATCTAAATATTTCTTCTATTTCTCCTGCTTGTTCATTCTTTTGAGCCTTCAATATACCTTAGTTGCTTCCTTCTTGTGCACAGGTCTTAAGCCAGTCTAGGAATTTCCAGGATAAGGGTAAAAATCAGTAAAATTTGATTGGAGCAGGAAAAGGGGGCCTCTCTGACTAATGTTTTCAGTGGCTAGGCATGATTAATGCTCCTAGTTCTTTGAAGTAACAAAGCAAGAATGTGGATACTGATAAGAATTAGTTCAAGCCAGCAAGAGACAAGAATGCTCAGAAAGTTGAACTTTAATACAATAGTCCTTGACTTAAGTGAGTCAGGCTTCCCCACTGCCTTTGCTCATCAGAAAGTTGCAAAAGGGGATCGCACACCAGGCTAAGAACCTGGCTGTGGTTTATGGCTAACAAATGTTTGAACAGAGCTTACTAGAAGTAGATAGATTAATGGCCCACTGCTAGATTATGGGAATTATCTTCCTTGCACTACCTAGAGATGCTGATAAACAGGACAAATCCCACTCTTAGAGCACAAAAGTTGATTATTTTTTTTACTGTAATTGAAGAGTAAAAAACATGTTTGGGATCCCCCCCAGGCATAAACATTTCTTGTAAATCCAGAAGGCACTAAATCTCCTTTCTAGGTTTGATTTTCCTAATTAGTTACTTTCCTTCTAAACCCAGGACTGGTGGCCAGGGACTTCCTCTTGCCATTTATCCAAATTATTCCTTCTTAGAATTGCTCTTGATTGCATCCAAGAATCTTCCCCTGTGTTCTATTTTTTAAAAAATTACCAATAACAATTTATAATGTTCTACTGGATAAGGAGTGTGTTCATATGGGATTGCCAGTAGATGCTATAAATGATACACATTGATTTTTTTTCTTCCAACCAATTAATCCTGTTCACACCAATATTTTGATCCATCTTGCATGATATGGTCTTGCTTACTGAAAAAGTAACTTATCAATCCTCTAGGATGGCCCAATCAGGATCTCATAGCACCAAGATATTTCTTCATTAGATCGTTTTGTAATACTGTGTCTGATCTCAGTTTGGTTGACTGTCTTATGGAAGGCAGCCACAGCCCAATTCCTCAGTTGAGAGGAACATCAAGGACTCCGCCACAGATCCCTCTCCTCTGGGAGAAGAAACAGAGCTAATGGTAAGTGATTGTTAGCTGCCTGGACAGAAAGCAGCAATAACATTTACCAGAGACTTTATATGTTTCTGAGAGATGCATTTATATGGTGTTCAGTTTAGATCCAGTCCCCAATGTTACTTTCCCTGATCTATTCCATTCCTACAGCCTCTTTCAATTAGAATGACTGCATCACCTTGATTGCTAAATTGCATGAGGAATTGTGTTGTGATGTTTCATTTCCATCTTTGGACTATAGTAACAGAATCACAGAGTTGGAAGGGATCTTGGAGGCCATCTATAGGAGGAAACTCTATACCATTTTCAGACAAATGGTTGTCCAATCTCTTCTTAAAAACCTCTAGTGTTTGACCTACAACTCTGGAGGTAAGTCATTCCATTGATTAATTGTTCTTTCTCCTTAGTTTTAGGTCCCCTCTTTTATTAGTTTCCATCCATTGCTTCTTGTCCTGTCTTCAGGTGCTTTGGAGAGTAGCTTGACTCCCTCTTCTTTGGGCCAACTCCTTAGATATTGGAACACTGCTATCAAGTCACCCCAGTCCTTCTTTTCATTAAACTAGACTGTTGCATGGAGGAAGATATTAAAATTCTACAGCTAAATTCTAGGGCTGGTTCATGTCTCCTTTCCTGTTAGTCTGCACTGGATGTTTATTAGTTTAACCTTGTTACATCTTAATCCAGGCTATAGATCTTTAATCTCCTGGGACGAAGAGAGACATTTACCATCAATATACTTCAGAATTGAACAGCAACATCACTGTACCACTCTTAAATGTGGCATGTTTTGTGAATGGTGTCTCCAATTTGGGAGAAACAAATGTTGTGAGCTCCCCACTTAATCTAACTTTCTCTCTATTCCCCGTTTCCTTGAGTAAATTAAGTCCCAATTATCTAGCACTGTTTTCTCGTTCTTCCAGATCTCCTATAAAAAAAATCAAATCAGATTTGGAACTAAAGCTTATCAAATAGATCTCTGGAGAAATATCTGAGTAGATTCTCAATCATCCAGTTCATAGTTGTTCCAAATATGTTTTTCCAAAGGGCAACTGGATTTTCTTGTTTTTTTAAAAAAAATGTTTTGCTTCTCATCCAAGAAAGTTATTTAAAGGAAACTCCTTGGATGAGAGAAATGAAAGTTTAAAAATAAAACAAAACAAGAAAGTTCAGTTGCCTTTTGGGAAAGCGTCTTTGGGATATCTCTGGAGAAATTCTCAATAGCAAGGAAGGAGATGAAATTAGGTCAAAAATTGCCCTCACTGTCTCACAAACTCTTGTGGTTGAATAGTTGGCTTCTGCTGTGATGCATTAGTGTGACTAAAGAGACTCACTCATTCGCCACAGGGAAAAATCACTAAGCTGTTTGAGGAAATATCTGGCAAGATGTTTTATTCCAGGCAGCTGCTAATGTTTTTTGCATCTGTCTTTACACAAAGGGAAAAAACAGTCCAGCCCATCAAAAACTGAGTAAAATGAGGACCCAGATTGTTGGGGGCAATAAAAATATACATTGCTTACTGGTGTAAACGGCTTAGAGAGTGCTTGTACTGTGAGGCGGTATATAAATGTCACTAATAAATAAATAAATAAAAACAGCACCACAAAAAACAGATTAGGAACACAAGTTAAAATAGGGAAGAAAATGATAAGTGAACACGTGTCTACCCTAGACGAGTTCAAATCACCAGGACCGGATAGATTACAC
>JALIGW010000023.1:1399298-1426798 GCA_023053685.1 Diadophis punctatus similis | reverse complement strand
CCCTGCTTAGGCAGGAAACCCTACACCACTTCAGACAAATGGTTATCCAACATCTTCTTAAAAACTTCCAGAGCATTCACAACTTCTGGAGGCAAGCTGTTCCACTGATTAATTGTTCTAAATTTCTAAGGAAATTTCTCCTTAGTTCTAGGTTGCTTCTCTCCTTGATTAGTTTCCACTCATTGCTTCTTGTTCTGTCCTCAGGTGCTTTGAAGAATAGTTTGACTCCCTCTTCTTTGTGGCAGCCCCTGAGATATTGGAACTCTGTTATCATGTCTCCCCTAGTCCTTCTTTTCATTAAACTAGACATACCCAATTCCAGCAACCGTTCTTCATATGTTTCCCTTGTCCAGCTGTGTTTGACTTTATGAGATGGTGCTCATCTCTATTTCCTAGCTGAGGGAACCAGAGTTGTCTGAAGACATTTCTGTGGTAATGTGGCTGACATCACTATACCCCGAGGCACATGGAGTCTTGTTATCTTCCCTCCAAAGTGGTACCTACTTATCTACTTGCATTTGCATGCTTTTGAACTGCTAGGTTGGCAAGAGCTGCAACAGAAATGGGAGCTCATCCTGTTATGCAGTGCTTGGATCTCGAACCCAGGCTGCCATTATATCTTGAAATAAATTTACGACTTTAAATAGGGCAATATTTATGGGTTAAATTCTAACTTCTCCATCATCATAAGCTGAGGTGGTGCAGCGGTTAGAATGGGGTACTTCAGGCCACTTTAGCTGACTGTGATCCACAGGTCAGCTGTTCAAATCTCACCGGCTCAAGGTTGACTCAGCCTTCCATCCTTCCGAGGTAGGTAAAATGAGGACCCAGATTGTTGGGGGCAATATAAATATACATTGCTTACTGGTGTAAACCGCTTAGAGAGTGCTTGCACTGTGAGGCGGTATATAAATCTCACAAAATAAATAAATAAATAAAATCATATGCTGAGATGTCCAATACACATCCACATGCAGACAAAAGTTGCACTAATCTTATTTTGCAATCACAGAAAAAATATTTTTACACTGCTTAAGTTGATCCTTCCTTGATCTACCAAAACAAGACATTCATCTTGCTTGCTTGATAGATCTTTCAAATAACTAATATTGGTGTAATCAACTTCCTTCATCTTTCTATATAGACTTTCCATACAGGTTATTACTACAGATAATTCTGTCCCCTTCAAAATCTCCAATTACTATGAAGCATTTCAGATCCTTCAACCTGATCCACTGTTTGATTTAGAACCTAGAGAACCAGGAGTTTCCTTCACAGATTTCATATTATTAATACTCTTATATGATATGGGGTATTTTTCTATTTCAAAATGAGTTCTGACCCACCTAGTGTGATTCAGGGGTGGTTCCACTTACCTTCGCCACTGGTTCGCATCGCGCACATCCCCTCATGCGATTTCACTTCCGCGCATGCTCAGAAGTAGGAATTAGCCCGAATCACAGCTGAGGAGCTCATCAGCTGTGCTTCAGGCAAAGAAATAAAGGTCAGTATTCACCCGCGGGCAGGTGGACGGGCTCTTTTTCAAGCCGCGTAAGGGGAAAAATCCCAAAAAAGATGGTGGTGCGCAAGGACGGCACCGACAGTGATGTCACCAGCGGGTCGCTACCAGTTCGGGTGATCTGGTCCAAACCGGGAGGAACCCACCCCTGGTGTGATTATTATGTCCTCAGTATATAACTCAGTATACAACTACTGGATACTAGTTGAGTTTAGACTGCCCTTCATTGTGGTCCTTTTGGCTATTGGATTATTTGCTGACCACAATTTTATTATTTACTGTATTTATTTATTTCCTGCCTTTATTATTTTTACAAACAACTCAAGGTAGTGAACATATCCAACACATCTTTCTCCTCCTATTTTTCCCACTAATTTACCTCACATTTACTTGTGAGTTAAATTAGGTAGACAGAGAGTGACTAGTCCAAAGACACCCAACTGGTTTGCATGGGCAAGGTGGGATTTGAACTTAGGGTCTCCCGCTTATGTAAAAATGTAACGAAGAATGAGTATCCTCTATTTGGGCATATTTTTAACTCAGTCTATGTTCTGATGACTCCTACTATCCATATCATTTGAGCGTATGGAAAAGTCAGCATCTTCACCAGAGGTCGTATTCACTTACCTTCCCTACTGGTTCGGGAAATGTGAGCACATGCCTTCTGCTTGATTATACCCGTCGTGTATCTTATGACTGGTATTGCCCAGGTATTCATGGGCTTAATAGTGTTTCCACCATTTAATTTAGATTTCAAATTTTTCCTGACTCTATTGGTATACTTTATTATTATTATTATTATTATTATTATTATTATTATTATTATTATTATTATTATTATTATTATTATTATTATTATTATTATTATTATTATTATTATTATTATTATTATTATTATTATTATTATTATTATTATTATTATTATTATTATTATTATTATTATTATTATTATTATTAGCCATCCACTACAAAAGACTCTGGGTGACTTATAATCTACTACTCTCTTTTACTATATAAGTAAAAGAGTTAAAAATATAATAACAAAATATAATGCCTAGGCAAGAGAACAACCATAATTTTAAAACCACAATTGGAATTATACAAAGACAATAAACTAGATTTAGGAATGGAGTCATGTTTCAAGGGCTTCACTTTTGAAACTATGTGTCAATGCACAATAATACAAAGATGAACTGATTGATTTTGAAAACATTGGGTTGGTTTCCCCTTTGATGTCAACCAAAAAGGAACTTAATATATTGAAAAGAACAGCCCATTTCTCCACATAATTTTGGCGGATTCAACTTCTGCTAGGCAACAACTTCCTCACGTTAGAAAAAGCAAGATTTGCATAAAGAATTAAACTTCAGCCAATCATCAGAAATGAAGTATTAGAGACTTCCGGTTTGGAGCGCGCCATCGCGGACGTCCCTTCGTCGGACGCCTTTCCGATCTTCGTAAAAAGCCGCCAGAACAGCTGTCTGGCGGCTTTGAAATCTCTTTCCCGGGCAAAGGGGAGAGATGAGAGCTTGACAGGTGGGGTAGAGCCCCCCAGCGCCCTAGGAGCCATCTAGGGGCGCGAAGGGAGAGCTCCCCATGCAGCCTGTCTCCAGCTCTGAAGATCAGGAAACCTCCGCTTTTGCGGAGCTAGATGTCGTGACCAGCCGCTGCTTCCAGAATGGGATTTACAATTACTTTTCAACTACAGAAGCAGACAGAGAGAAACAGGCATGAGATGGGCAAGTAATGAAACCTCTTTTTTCCTTTTTTTCAACTCCTGGGTAAGCTTTCACTTCGGCAAAGAAACAAAGGAAACAAAGTAACAATATGGCGATTGAGAAGTGAAAGTGACTTTCGTTTTCCCAGAGGCTTTTTTTCTTTTTTTCTCTCTCTTATGGAAACTTTTAACTTGGAAAAATGGTTTTTTCTTTCTCTGTCTCCTAACCCTGGATTAAAGTTAGAATTGAAATATTTCTAATAATAAAAGACTACCTGGTTTTTAAACTGGAAAGAACTTTAATCAGGCACCTGGCTTTCTTTTTTCTTTGTACTCTTTTGAAACACCATAATGGCTTCAAAATCTGGAAAGATTGTTTTGACTAAAAGAAATGACTATCCATCTGGATATATTTCCAAAACGCAACTTAATACTGAGTTAACACCTCCACAGCCTTTGACACCTGAAAATTTATTAAATAATTTAAAGATTATGAAACATGAACTGACCTTGGAATTTAATCAGAAAATTAGTGAGATAGACAAAAAAATGCAGGCTGCTTTGAAGAATATGAATCAACAACTCAGATTTGATGTGTTAGAGGTTTGCAAAGGTTTAGCAACAAATATTGAAGTTTTGGCAGAACGTATTGAAACAAATAAACAAGCTTTGGCAACCTCGGTGAAATACATAGATAAAATCCAAAATGATATTGCAAATTTTGAAACAGAGGTGTTGATGACACAGTTTAGATCCATGGAAGTTGCTATAAGGGTCAGAGGTTTGAAAGAGGGATTATATGAAGATTTAAAAGGAAGGATGGTTGATGCATTGGATCAGGTGTCTGGAATTTCTAAAGTGGAATTGGCTACACAAATCGACAAAATATACAGAATCAATTCGTGGTACGCTAAACAAAAGCATTTACCAAGGGACATTGTCATATATTTTACCACAAGAGCTCTACGGAATAGAATTATACAGGCAACGTTCAACAATAATCTCATGGTGAATGGTCAGGAATTAAAGATTTGGAAAGAAATCCCCTCTAAAATGCTTAAAGCCAGAAAAAGCTACACTTTTTTGATTGATGAATTCAAAAGATTAAATTTACAATATAAATGGGAAGCGCCAGTTGGAGTAGCAGTGAAATTTTCTGGAAAAAGATACCGGCTTAATACGATAAAAAAAGCTACTGAATTTTATGTCAATGTTTTAAAGGCTGATATATCCAAGATTCCAGAGGAAGGATGTATGAAAATAAAAGAGGAGGAGGAGGGGAAGCCATCTTTGCTGGATCAAAAGGAAATAGACTCAAAAAACCAAAAGGAGTGCCAGAGCCAGATAGCTGGGGAAAAGGAGATGGAGGTTTGGGACCAGATGGGAGACGAGTTGACAAATTTGAATTTATTGAGCTATTAAAAGATGCAACTATCAAGATACAAAAAGATGTGATGTTGAAATATATTGGACGGATAGAGACTAATATGATTGTATTTTTCCTTTTCCCTATTTAATGATTACCTATGTAATATTTAGCAAAGTCTTATATAACTTTGAGGTTATCTTTAATGTTAACAATATTAGATATATATAGTTTGTTGAAGATTTGTTTTTTCTTTTTTCTTTCTTTTTTTAAGACTTTAAAGATTTTTTGTTTTTTGAAGCTAGTAAGTTAATCTAGAATAATATTATGTTATTAATATTATGATGAAATTTAATATTTAATGATTACTTACGTAACATTTAGTTAAGTTTTATTTATCTTTGAGGTTATTTTTAATGTTAATAATATTAGTTTAAGATTTTTGTATTTTATATGTAGTTACTATTTATATAATATTTACTTTGTATAAGGTAGAGGATTGAAGGGAGGAGGTAGGAGGTTTGTTTGTTTGTATTGTTAAAGAGATTTCTCTTTCTTTCCTTTCTTTTCTTTTTTGTATCTTTACTATTGTATACATATGCGATATATTATTAGTGTATAATCTGGAGTTGAAGTTTTTTAAAAATAGTGTTCTTCTTTTCTTTTCTTTTCTTTTCTTTTTATTAACAATTTAAATTTATTATTATGCCCTGTATTATCTCTGGGAAGTCCGGGGGGGAGGTGGGGAGGAAAGGGGGTGGGTTAGGGGGGAGAAAAAAATAAAAATGTTTGTACTTTATATTTAATATTTAGCTACTATTTATGTAATTTTGTACTAATAAAACTTTTTGAATAAAAAAAAAGAAATGAAGTATTAGATTGTATGCAGCTCTCTAGCACTTTTGTATCAGTTTTATGCTAACTTCACTTCATCAACCAATCTGAAACAACTTTCTTAGAAATTTTGAACACCTGGAAAATTAGCAAAATCAATCTTTGATGCTGGCTGGGATTTTTATAGGAGTTCCATCTTTGCTTAGACCTCAAATACATTTATTTATGGAATTATTTATTTAGATATTTTTATAGTGAGAGATACTCTGCCCTTCTGGAACAGAAGAAAGGAATGATGGGCAATGAACTCCTTTGGATGTTTAGAGAAGCATGAATAATATGGGTATTTTACTCCTCCTGCTCAATACCATATGCCACTGGGCCATTTTTTTTGCTTAGTCTCAGAACATCTAATCTTGTTTTTCCCAAAATTGATTTTCAGTGACTGATCTCCAACTACAAACGGTCAAAGCTTTCATTGTTCTCCTTAGAACTTCTGAGGCTCTTGGACCTCCTTTATATTCATCCAATAGTCCTGTTGCCATGGGCTTCCTGTTGAAGATCAGGAGACACTGGTCTTTCTTTAGTTAAATAGCCCTATTGATCATCTTTGTAGACACACTGTTCTATTTGCACTTTATCTTCCAATAGGTGTTATGCTGCAGTGCAGGTATGAGGGCAAGAAGATGACAATTCAATGAGTGTACAAATCAGTAAAATAAGATAAATTGCTTGAACAAAACTTGCAATAAGCACTTAGTTTGATGCTCAAAAGCTGGTTAAGGGAATGATCTTCCTTTCTGTTCATGGAAATGCTGATAATTATGGTAACCTCCATCCCCACTTAGAGTATGCCAGCTGATCTTTCAGAGTGAAGAGTGAATTAAGGGTTGATTTCCTCATCTGGCAAAATAATTATCTGCTAATTCAAATGTCACAGAATCTCCTTATGGGTTTTCTGGATTTTAATAGTCTAATTAGTTTATCTCATAAACCCATGAGTTTAATGCCATTTACATCATTTAACATCAGCCTAGGGAATTCCTGTTCCTGAAAATCTCCAAACTTTATCCATGGCATTCACTTTGACAACTGCTCTTGACTTCATCCAGCATCTTCTGTATTCTTTATAATGCTTTACTGGATAAGTAGTGTTCAATTGATGTTGCTAGTAGATGGTATAAATGAAGACAGTGGCTATATTCTTGCACACAAACAAGACTGCTCACACCAATGTTTTGGTCGATGTTGGATAACATTCTCCTGCTTAATGCAAAAAACACTTGTTTTTTTGCCAATAGAACCCAATTAGGATCTTCTGGCAGCATAACACCCTTAAAAAAATAAAAAAAATAAAGAAAGGGGTGGCTTCTAATGATTTTTGACCATACTTCTAGCAATTCAAAATTTTAATCATAATAGAGCTCACTTTAATGGACCGGATTATACAAGCCAATCTCAGCCTGCTTCCTCATTTGCAGTTGACAGGAAGACAGGAATAACAAGGGCTCTACCACACAACCCTGTCCTGTGAGTGAAAGAGTGGAGCTAATGGTAAGTGATCACTATTGGCCTGGAGAAAAAGCAGCATGTTAATATTTACTAGAGGCTTGCAAAGTATTCAGGAGATAGCTATGTACTGTATGGTGCTCAGTTTGGATGCTGCAAGAAAAGTTGGTCAAAAGGAGCTGTTGAATAAAGGATGGTGCTGAAATTCTACATGTAAATTCTTGGGCTGGGGTTATTTGGTCTCTCCTATCAGTAAAGTCTCTCACTAAGAGATGCTAAGCCACTGGCTACATAGTTTCAGTTTACCTATGCTACTTCCAGAACATAGATTTTTAAACTACGAGGTGAGAGACAGGTGTTTATCAGCAATGTATTGCAGAATTTGAATCTGACCACCTCCCTTAAAAGTGGCAGGTTTATTGAATGATGCCTACTGTTTGGGAAAAATGAATGTTGTGAGCTTCCCACTTAATCTAACACTTCTCCTGTTTCTTGTTTCATTGAGCAAAAATGAATTATAGCCATCTACTGTACCATTGAGTGCTCATTCCTCCAGATCTCCTATAAGAAAATTCAATTGTATCAGAAACTAAATCCGAACAAGTACCGTATTTTTCGGAGTATAAGATGCACCTTTTTCCTCCCTAAAAGTGGGTGCATCTTATACTTCAAATGTAGCTTTTTTTCCAGCCCTAACTAGGTGCTAACAGATCTTCCCAGCTCTTACCTTGCAGGCTTTTTCATTGTTTTTCATTGTTACTCTCTCCAAAGAATGTTTTTCCAGCCCTAAGTCTTTGCAGAATTTTTTTTCATTGCTCTACTTGCTCCTAATAAGTTTTTTTCTAGCCCTAACCAGGTGCTAACGATCTTCCCAGCTCTTACTGGCTTGCAGGCTCTTTCATTGTTATTCTCTCAGAAGAAGGTTTTTTTAAGTCCTAACCAGGAGATAAAATAATATGCTGAAGCTGCTCTGAATAAGTTTTTTCTAGCCTTAACCAGGTGCTAACTATCTTCGCAGCTCTTACCGGTTTGCAGGCTCTTTCATTGTTACTCTCTCAGAAGACTGTTTTTCCAGCCCTAAGTCTTTGCAGGGTTTTTTTCATTGCTCTACTTGCTCTGAATAAGATTTTTTCTAGCTCTAACCAGGTGCTAACGATCTTCCCAGCTCTTACTGGCTTGCATGCTCTTTCATTGTTACTCTCTCAGAAGAAGGTTTTTTAAAGTCCTAACCAGGGGATAAAATAATGTGCTGAAGCTGACCAGACTAAGGATGCTAGCCAGATGAATACCTGGTAGGCAGATTGTTTTCCCCTATTTTCCTCCCCAAAAACTAAGGTGCATCTTATACTCCGAAAAATACGGTATATCCCTGGATGTATCCTTATAACCAGAGAAACTCCATGATAGCCAGGCAAGGAGATGGAGTGGTGGAAAAATGCCACCCCCACAAGCTTTCTTGGTTTAATAGCTAAAGTAGGATTCTACTCAGATGCATTAATGTGGCTAAAGATACTCACTTTAAATCTGACTACTGGCACATTTATTAAATCACTCAGAGTAGTAATGGGAAAGATTTTGACTTGGAGCAATTGTTAACTTTTCTTGACCCTCTCTTGTTCTTGCCTCAGTTCTCTTTCCAAGACAGACTCTCAGATCAAGTCTGAGCTTACAGCCTACAAAGCCCAAGCTCTGAGATGGCTCCTACTAATTTCTGTGATCCTGTTAATGTTCATAGTGCTTTGAACAAGAAACCACTGTCTCAGAACCTCTAGAGTTTTCTATGGGGTCTAACTGCAGGTGTTCTTCCTCTTTACATTGTGGCAGCTCCTTCTTGAGGTTTAGACCTTCTATCTTCCCTCACATTATCTCTGAGTTCAGCTTCAAGTTGAAGTGAAAGGAGCATCCCTGTCAGTATTTCGAATCCATGCCCTTTTATCATCCACGTGTGGCTCTGTTGCTTGCTCTGATGGCAATTCTAGGGAAGAAGACATAACCTGCAAAAACAAAAGAAAGAGCCATTGCCAAGACAATGGTGAGATAAAAGAAGTCTGAGAGTGAGGCAGAAATGTAATTTGAGAAAGCGAACCAAACAGGACCCTGATGAAGATGAAGGGAGGGAAGAGGAAGATATTCAGGATTGCAAGGTTATATTACTGTAACCTTAGAATAAAAGTAATATTAATATTCATAGTTTTGGTTTCCTTGTCTAGCCCACTTTGAAGAGATAACAGTATTTATCATCTCTTGTTTCATCTATATTTTATGTCATATGGAATAGTTTACTTTGGCTATTGATGGCATGAAGACACTGCATGTTTTTCAGTGCTCAGAATTATGCAGTGTTGCAAAACTCTGAGTTCAAATATTTAGGTCAAGAAAGTTGTGAGAATAATGTACCCATAGGAGTTGTTGTTGTGTTTCTATGATACTCTAGTAATAATCTTAAAAGGAATTCAGTTGAAGAAGACACTGCCAATAATGACTTTATTTCCCACCCACCCCCACATTGATATATGATATCCTTTTCCCTTTTCTGTGAGGGTCCCATCCTTTTCTCTAATCTATTGTCCATATTCACTTTTTCTTTCTTTCTTTCTTTCTTTCTTTCTTTCTTTCTTTCTTTCTTTCTTTCTTTCTTTCTTTCTTTCTTTCTTTCTTTCTTTCTTTCTTTCTTTCTTTCTTTCTTTCTTTCTTTCTTTCTTTCTTTCTTTCCTTCCTTCCTTCCTTCCTCCTTCCTTTCCTTTCCTTCCTTCCCTCCCTCCCTCCCTCCCTCCCTCCCTCCCTCCCTTCTTTCTTTCTTTCTTTCTTTCTTTCTTTCTTTCTTTCTTTCTTTCTTTCTTTCTTTCTTTCTTTCTTTCTTTCTTTCTTTCTGAGGTGCGCAGTGGTTAAATGCAGCACTGCAGGCTACTGCTAGTTCAGCAGTTCAGCTGTTCAAATCTCACCGGCTCAAGGTTGACTCAGCCTTCCATCCTTCCGAGGTGGGTAAAATGAGGACCCAGATTGTTGGGGGCAATATGCTGAACTCTATAAACAGCTTAGAGAGGGCTGTAAAGCACTGTGAAGTGATATATAAGTCTAAGTGCTATTGCTTTCTTTCTTTCTTTCTTTCTTTCTTTCTTTCTTTCTTTCTTTCTTTCTTTCTTTCTTTCTTTCTTTCTTTCTTTCTTTCTTTCTTCTGCTTATAATATAAAATAAGAAAATAAAAGAGCCAATAATAGGGAACAAAAGGGAGGGAAAGGGGATAGAGAAAAGTATAGGAAAAAAGGGGGGTGGGGGAAGGCATTGACTTCCGACTCTCTCTGGTGCAGCAGAATAAGACATCAAACCACAACTTTTTACTTTTCCATACTAGTATAAACTAGCCATCTGTATAACAACAAATCTATCCAATCAGTAAAACCCAAAATCAAAGTTTCATTTCTCCCCCCACACCTCAAGCACAAAGTCCAGAAGTGGTTTACAAGTAGAAACAAAAGTACTTATGTTTTCTTTGATCAAAACAGTCAATTTGGCCATCTCTGCTAACTCCATCAACTTTTGAAGCTAATACTCCATCGTTCTTGAAAAGTTTTTATTCAAGTGTAGCCTTGGATAGGAGATGAGCAATGTCCGAAAAATTCCTTCTTGCTATAAAGGTTATTCATAATCAGTTGGCACTTAAATAAAAATAAACTAAATTGTCAATTCCGGCTGTTCCTCTTTTAAAAAATTTTAGATCATAGAAACTTTTAGATCATAGAAACTTTTAGAAATATTTGTAAATGGTACTTCTTTAACAGTGTAGATCACTGCTTTCTTTCTCTTTGATTTCAGATGGATCTGGCCAATGAGACCACAGTCCAGGAATTCATTTTACTGGGTTTCGAGAGTGGGCAGCAATGGCGATTCTATCTACTTATCCTTTTTAGTTTTACTTACACAATAACTTTGATTGAAAACACCACTATTATCACTCTGGTACGACTAGATGACCACTTGGCTCAGCTGCCCATGTACATCCTCTTGGGAAATTTCTCCTGGTTGGAAATGTGCTATGTAACCACCTCCATGCCTCGTATGATCTTTGATCTGGCTTCCCCTCAAGGAATCATTTCCTTCCAAGCCTGTTTCCTTCAGTTCTACATTTTTTTCTCATTTGGGAGCACTGAATGCTTCTTCCTCTCAGCCATGGCCGTGGATCGCTATTTAGCCATTTGCCACCCACTCCGCTACCCAACGATTATGTCTCCAAGAAACTGTTCCAAGCTTGTAGCTGGTTGCTGGATTGCTGGGTTCTTGGGATATGCTCTCCCAGTGACTTTGATCTCCAGACTGTCCTTCTGTGGCTCCAACATCATTGACAATTTTGTGTGTGATCAAGGCCTCCTGTCCCTGGCTTGCCCACCTTTTAAAAATGTTTCTTTTATCAGTCAGATTTCCATGAATATTTTGATCATATTGGGTAACTTTGTCTTTGTCACTATTTCCTATGGCATTGTAGTTGTCACACTGATCAAATCCTCCAACCAACACAGTAGAAAGAAAGCCTTCTCCACCATATCCTTCCATCTCGTGGTGGTGATCCTTTTCTATGGTTCTGTGGCAGGAATGTATGTAGCTCCAAGTGGAGACAGTCAGTCACGTGTCACTAAAATAGTCACTGTCTTCTACACCGCCGTTACACCCTTTCTCAACCCCATGATCTACTGTCTGAGGAACGATCAGGTGAAGGAGGCTCTGGGGAGGTTGCTGAGAAGGATGGAGCAAAGGCTGAGAGAGAGAAAATGATGTATGCAAAAGGGTTGAGAATAAGGAAATGAAACAGCAGGTTGTATAATATTTATGGTGGAGGTTTTTTTCTTTGTATTTTTGAATAGCTTAAAAGCCAAGTAATTAAATAGATTTGATTCAATTCCATTGGATTGGAATAGAATGACTGGATTGGATGGGTTTGGATTGGATTTTCTCTCAAATGTTTTACACCTGCAACCACATGAACCAAAATAAACCAAAATAAACAAATGGACCAAAATAAACCAAAATACTTTTGGCAAATACATAACAGCAGTGGTGGGATTCAATTTTTTTACTATTTGTTCTGTGGGCATGGCTTGGTGGGCGTGGCTTGGTGGGCAAGGCAGGGGAAGGATACTGTAAAATCTCCATTCACACCCCACTCCAGGGGAAGGATACTGTAAAATCTCCATTCCCTCCCCACTCCAGGGGAAGGTTACTTGCAAAATCCCCATTTCCTCCTGATCAGCTGGGACTCGGGAGGCAGAGAATAGATGGGGGTGGGCCCAGTCAGAGATGGTATTTGCTGAACTACTCAAAACTTCCACTACTGGTTCTCCAGAACTGGTCAGAACCTGCTGAATCCCACCTCTGCAATAACAGAATAAAGAAAACCACTTCTGCTTCTTAAAATATTAAGTATATAACTTTATTTTTAACTGCTCCTCCCATTTCAGCGTTGTTCTGGCTGGACTATTCATTGAAATGACCTTGTCAGGATTCCAAGCAACAAACCCATGGCAAACAAAACTCTGAGGCAGGTAGATTCCTCAAAGAATAATTTTATTGGGTATGTCATATTGGCACAGGCTGGTGAAAACCGACTCTGACTATTCCCTCAGTAATTAAAAGTAAACATTTTTCACTTTCTCAAAACAATCAGTCACGTGGTCCAATCAGGATACTGTCCAGTTGCTAGGTGACTCCAGTCCCCTCCTTCCGAGCACCTGCAGGAATGTCCTTGGTTCCGAAGAGAAAGTATTTTGTTTTGGCTACAACACCCCAACTATCTCTATTCCCCCCTTCCCTGTTCCTCTTCTCAGTGTGTCAGCGCTGAAGTCTCAAAATGGCCTCAGTCAGGCCAGCTTCAGGGTTGACAGACCTAGTGAAATAAAAATGCAATATCTAGCATTATAAATGAAATGAAAGAGATTGTCTGCTCTTTTGATGGCAGGATGAATCATATGGCTGTTCTGGTAGGTAATAAGCAACTATATACATACATGAATGTTTGTCTCTAAACCATGACAGTTTCACATCATGTTGTCTTTGACATGTGTCCACCTCTGTTTGCCATTGAATTTTTAAAATCCCATGAAATTACTTTTAATATTTAAGAGCATTGGTAGCGCAGTGGTTAGAATTGTTAAATTGCCGGCAGCTTGCGGCAAGGAAAGACTCTTTTTGTAAAGGAACTGTTTATTCAGCACCAACTCAGCTGAGAACAAAAAAACTGAAACTGAGGGAATGACAGCCCCTATTTATAGGGAGCTGTCAAAACTATTGTCTAATGGGCGATGTTTGTCTCTCCCGCGCTCCAGCTGGCTAAGACTTCAACCAATCAGGTTTCAGCTTAAGCCAGCAGGGTCGGGTCATAAGTCGAGGAGGTGTGGAGCGCGGGGTTGTAAGTCGAGGACTTCACCAGTTGTAACTCGAGGACTTAACACTCCTTCTCCCTTGGATCGCGCATGTGTAGTCCTCGAGGTAGGCAGGGCATCGTCGGACGCGCTCGGATCTTCTTAGTCTCGGCTCGGTAGGCGACGGAAGACAAGGCCAAGGAGGGCTGTAACTAAGTTCTACTGGAGCAGTGGCCGGTGTCATCTTCGAGGGAGACCCCAGCGCTGGAGAAGGCCTGTGAACTGGTGAAGATGGCAGCAACGGTGCCAGAGATGAAAACATGGAGGGAAGGCAGGGAGGTTCAGGCATTGGCTAGGCAGTAATGGGCTGGGAGGCAGTAGACAGTTGGCGGCGCAGCTGGTTTATGTGCCAGTGCCAGGTCTGGCCATCCTCTAATAGGACCCTATAGGAGCAGGGCCCTGTTAGCTGGGATATGTGCCAGGACTCCATTTAGGTCCAGCACCTAGGTTTAGGGCAAAAACGGGGTCCCGAGGTTGCCTAGTGATGGCCAGCCTGCAGAGTTGTTGTAGCTCCATATAGGCTGGGTGGAGGCGATCCAGTAAGGTTCTTAGACGTCTCCCCATTAGGAGTTCTGCTGGGCTTAACCCTGTAGCCTGGCAGGGGGTGTTGTGCTATGTGAATAGATAAGTATTTAAGCTAGCCTGCCAATTAGTAGTGCCCAAATGGCTGAGGGCCTCCTTAGCTGACCTTACAGCTCTTTCAGCTAAGCCATTTGCTGCAGGGTGAGCAGGGGCTGTTTTAGTGTGGCACACCCCCATTCGAGCTAGGTAGTCCTGAAATTGGGAGGAAGTGAATTGGGGGCCATTATCCGTGACCAATTTGTCAGGAAGACCATGGGTCACGAAAATGGCCTCCAAAGTCTGCCTAATAGATTCTGAAGAATGTTAGCATGTTAGCCAGCTCTACCCATTTGGAATAAGAGTCTACCAGAACTAGGAAAATTTGACCCTGGAAGGGCCCAGCCAGGTCCAAATGCAGGCAAGACCAAGGGGCTTTAGCAGATTCCCAGTCTAAAATTGGAGCAGCAGGTGGCAGAGGCCTAGACAGTTGGCAGGGCAAGCAATTGGCCACCCACCCTTCTATTTGCTCATCCATCTTAGGCCACCAGGCGTAGCTGCGGGCCAGGGCCTTCATGCGGACTATGCCTGGATGGGCCTTGTGGAGGCAGTGGAGGACATTGGTTCGCAGGTTGGGTGGAATCACTACCCTGTGTCCCCACAGCAAACAACCTTTCATTACTCTAAGCTCGTGGCGTCTATTGAAGAATGATTGAAATGTAGGTGAGGGGGATACTGGAGGCCACCTTCTACGTACCCAATCCACAACCTGAACTAAAAGAGGGTCTTTAGCTGACTTGGTTTCCCATAGAAAACTGACTTGGAGTTTCCCATATAAAACATTGGGAGCCACAAAACCTGGGTAGGTGTGGCAGGTGTGTGTCATGTGACTGCGTGGGAGTGAGTGATGTCGAGTTGGGCATGCCCACCTAGGTTTTGTGGCTCCCAGTGTTTTGTTTTCTGTGGGAAATGGGTTCAAATGGCTTTTTGAGTGTTTAAGGATGCAGACCCCTGTTCTATGTAAATACATCTCTTGATATTTTTCACATAGTCCAACCCAATCCAATTTGATCCAATTGAGACCAATCTATTGCAACAGAATCAAATCCAATCAATGTTTTTTTCCAAGTTTTTTATTTTGTTTTACATATATGTGTCAATGCATGAACAGTGTGGCAGCTGGGCGTCATACATTCTAATACAAATAAAACTAGTAGAATTAATCATAGTTATTACATTCAACCAACTTATATATTTCTAATAATAATACACATTTATATTAAGTTATAGTCTATCATTATTTAATTGTTCCATGTTTTTCTTTTAATTGCTTCTATTTTATTATGTAAAAGTGTATACACTAATATTCCCCTTTGCTCTTATTTCTATCTCTTATTCTAACTTTTAATCATGTCACCCTTTTATTAAAAGATGTTTTCTTTCTATCCTACCTACCTTCTAATTGTGTCACCTATCTAAAAAAGGAAAGAAAGAGAAATAGAAAAGCAAATCAGAACAACAAAAAAGAAAAACCATCTATCCATCATCTCTTGTCCGCTTCAGTACTTTAGTTGCTATGCTTTATCTCCTTGCTCCTCCATCTTGGTGCTACTTGACCTCTCAGCGGCTTTCGATACCATTGACCATGGTATCCTTCTGCGACGGCTCAGGGAGATGGGAGTGGGAGGCATCGTTTTGCGGTGTTCTCCTCCTATCTCTCTGACTGATCGCAATTGGTGTTGGCTGGGGGACAGAGGTCAACCCCGACACCCCTCGTATGTGGGGTTCCTCAGGGGTCGATTCTTTCCCCTATGCTCTTCAATATCTACATGAAACCTTTGGGTGAGATCATCCGTAGGCATGGGGTGAGGTTCCAACAGTACGCTGATGATACTCAGCTGAACATATCCACCCCATTCCAATTCAGTGAGGCAGTTGATGTGATGTGCCAGTGTCTGGATGCTGTAAGGGTCTGGAGCGCAATTCAAGGTGTTGGTGATTACCTTTAAAGCCCTACATGGCTTAGGACCAGTTTACCTCCAAGACCGCCTTCTCCAACACACCTCCCTAAGACCGATTAGAGCCCACAGAGTTGGTGGTCCCGTCAGCCAAACAATGTCGGCTGGCGGGCCCACGAATGAGGGCCTTCTCTGTGGCGGCACCGGCTCTCTGGAATACACTACCCCCCGAGATCTGCATAATTCCCATCCTGCCAGCCTTCAGAAAAGCATTAAAAACATGGCTTTGTCGACAGGCCTGGGGCCAATGATTTTAATATAACACCGATTATTCTTGGCTCCATGAGTGAATTATTGGGTTTTTAAGTTGTGGTTTTTTAAATGCTTTTAAATGTTTTAATTTTTTACATTGTTTTAATTTTGCTTTTAAATCTTTTAACTGTTTTTTAGATTTTGTATTCAATATGCTGTGAGCCGCCCAGAGTCCCTTTGGGAGTTGGGCGGCATACAAATCTATAAAATAAATAAATAAATAAATAAATAATATAAAAGCAGGATAAGTTTTTTAAATAAATAATTCCAGCATTTTAAAATGCCTTCCCATTACCATGTCTTCCCAGTTTAAGAATCCAATTTTCTGAATATTTAAAAATTTATTATTTTTCTCTCTTGCGTCTTTTCCTTCCAATCTGGTATTTTCCACAGAATGCTTAGTTGCCACTTTAACAAATAATTCTGAGCAAATAGTTTAAATTATTTCTTGGGGTTAGGTTTTAAACGAAAAGGAATCCTCTCCCCCAATTCCAGTCCCTGTTCACTTATTTTGCTCCAGTACAAGTCTTAGTTGTTTGTCAGTTGTCCCAGCTTTGTGGCAGCCATCTTTAGGCTGCCTCTTCTTCTCACCGAGGCTGAGAGGGAAAAAGAGCCCTGAGTCAGACAGGAGGGCTGCGACTCTTTGTGACCTCACAGGTCGCCCCCCCTTTGCTTCACTACCCCTACAGGGCAGCTTTGGCTCCTTTCGGAGCCCACTGACAGGGAGAACTCGGCATAGAAGTGTGGAGACCCTCTCTGCATGTCTGATCCTCCTACGACATCAACCAGAAGCCCCCAAAGTTTTTGTTTTTGAGCCATTCTAAAAGCCAACTAAAAATGCACCATAAATATTTTTGAACTTATTGTTTTCTTTTCTTGTTTCTACCCCCTTTTCATATTGTCATATTTTTTCTCAGCCATAGCTCTGTCCTTCTGAGAACTCTACCCAGAGCTTCCTTTACCTGATCGTTCCTCAGACAGTATATCATAGGGTTGAGAAAGGGCGTAATGGCAGTGTAGAAGATAGTGACTATTTTAGCAGTACGTGACTGAGTTTTCCCACTTGGAGCTACATACATTCCTGCCACAGAACCATAGAAAAGGGTGACCACCATGAGATGGAAGGATATGGTGGAGAAGGCTTTCTTCCTGCTACTTTGGTTAGAGGATTTGATCAATGTGATAATGATAATGCCATAGGAAATAGTTACAAAGATTAAGTTGCCTAATATGATGAAAATATTCATGGAAAAGAGGATAAGTGGAGCATTTCCAAGTGGAGGACAAGCTAAGGACAGGAGGCCTTGATCACACAAAAAGTGGTCAGAGACATTGGAGCCACAGAAGGACAATCTGGAGATCAATGTTATTGGGACAGCGTATCCCAAGAACCCAGCCATCCAGCAACCAGCTGCAAGCTTGGAGCAGTTCTTTGGAGACATAATGGTTGGATAATAGAGTGGGTTGCAGATGGCTAGACAGCGATCCAAGGCCATGGCTGAGAGGAAGAAGGTTTCAGTGCTGCCAAGGGAATAGAAAATGTAGAACTGAATGAAACAGGCTTGGAAGGAGATGATCCCTTGAGGAGAAGCCAGATCGAAGAGCATACGGGGCATCGTAGTGGTCACATAGCAGATCTCTAGCAGGGAGAAGTTTGCCAAAAAGTTGTACATGGGGAGCTGTGCTAATTGCGCATCTACATGCACCAGGATGATAATGGTGCTGTTCTCAGTTAATGTGCTGATGTATAGAATAGTAAAAAGGACAAGGAGGAAGAACCGTTTTTGTGGTCCACTGTCCAAGCCTAGCAAAATGAATTCCTGGACTGTGGTCCCATTGGTCAGCTCCATCTGAAATCAGAAGAAGGTGTCATAATTATACCCTGTTAAAGATCGTCAAATATATCAATATAATTCTGACGAATATCTAAAATGTCTGATCCTTGAATTATCAAGTTCAGAGGAAATGGTCTGGCAACATGGATCTCTTCGAATAGAATAGAATAGAATAGAATAGAATAGAATAGAATAGAATAGAATAGAATAGAATAGAATAGAATAGAATAGAATTGAATTGAATTGAATTGAATTGAATTCTTTATTGGCCAAGTGTGATTGGACACACAAGGAATTTGTCTTTGGTGCATATGCTCTCAGTGTACATAAAAGAAAAGATACATTTGTCAAGAATCAAGGGCATCATTAAAAATTTCCAAGAACGTTCCCAGTGCCTTCTAACACTGAACCATTTTCAATAATGTTATGAAAGTATAAATTGAATGGAATTTCACTTTAGATTTCAGTGGATAAAGTGACTAGCCTTCAGTGGAAGCTGCCTTGAACAAAATGCTTAAGCTGCACCAAACCTCAGATGCTTTCATCACATCTGGAATCAAGTACTAAATTCCATTTATTATAATTTAAAACTCTGCTTCTCAATTTTGAGAACTTTATGATGTGTGCACTTCAACTTCCTAAATTCTGCCTGGAAGAAGTCCACACATCTCAAAGTGCCCAATTTTTATAAACACTGTTTAGAATGAACAACACTTGATAGGAGACATCTGTTAACATCTGCTAATAGACAGATCCTCTCTAACATGGTGCAAGGAACAGAAGTAAACTTAGAGGATAAAAGAGTAAAATTAGAGGATAGCAGGGTTTGGTTTATAGGTGTTGGGAAAGATAATGCCTTTGATTACAACTGAGATTGAACACAAAGATGCAGATAGGTAGGGGAAGACACAAAGCTTTGCAGGCTTAGACATGAGCTAATCCCCAGGAATAGCTGTCTTGATAGTGCCTACATTTAAACTCAAATTTCCAGGATTCTGAGAAAGAAGTTCCCATTCAATGCACTACCAACACCAACAGGAACAGAGCAGCTATGTTTAAGGCATAACATTACACTCTTGTGCAGTGTAAGCTGAGGCTTGACCGGAGAGGCTGTCCTGCACAGGGGTGGATTCCAACTTACCTTGCTGCCGGTTTGCTCCCTCCCGCGCCACGTGGGCGCGCGCATGCTATGCACGTGTGTGCATGCGCAGTAATGAAAAATAAAAAACACACACCCAAAGCCGAAAAAAGGATGGTGACCACATGCACAGTGCCAGAACTCGGCTTCTGTGCATGCTCAGAAGGGATTTTTTTTAAAAAATTAAAAAATAAAAAAATTTAAAAAAAAATTCAAAACAAAAGATGGCTGCGCCCACAGACCGGCACCGACCAATCCGGTTCGGTGATGTCATCATGACATCACCAGTTGGTCACTACCGGTTGGGGCAAACCGGTCCAAACCGGGAGAAACCCACCCCTGGTCCTGGAAAGAAGAGTGAGGCAAGAACAAGAGAGGGCCAATGAAAGATAAACAACTGCCCAGTGTCAAAAATTGTCCAGCTATTTCCTTGAGACACTTAGTAAATCTACCAGTAGTCAGTAAGTGAGGCTCTTTATCAACATTAATACATCAGAGCAGAGTCAACTATTAAACTGTTAGAGCTTGTGATGCAGTGAGGGGGTTCGGGACAGCAGTTTTCCATCTCCTTGTCTAGTTATCACGGTGTTTTTCTGGTTGTGAGGATATATCCAGGAATACATTTATCAGATTTAGGGCCAGATCTAATTTTATTACCTTATAGGAGAACTGAAAGAAATGCAAGATGACTACAACTCAATTTTGTTCCAGGAAACGGGAACTAGGGAGAGAATTAAATTAAGTGGGGAGCTCACAACATTCTCCAAACTGCAGGCACCAGTCACTAAACAGGCCACATGTAAGAGGGGTGCAGTGACACTGCTGATCAAATTCAAGCTTTGCATTACATTGCTGTTAACCACTTTGCTGTTTCCTATTGTATTAAAAGTCCTTTTCCTGAATTGGGGAACTGCACAGTTAAATTAACAGCCATCCAACCTCTAGTTGAGCAGCTTTTAGGTGGAGATTTTACTGACAGCACAACAGAAACCACTCAGTCCTAGACTATAGATGTAGAATATCAGCATTCTCCTCCATGCAACAATTTTCTTAGATGTATTTTAATCCAAAAATGGGGAATGAAATACTACGGAGTCTTTCCTGATGCAATTTGTCAGCCAAGGAAATGTCTCCATTATGAATGAAAAAAAAAAGTTTGTGGCAATGGAATAGACCGAGGGAAGGTGATTTTGATTGTTTCTAAACTGAATACTGCACATAGCTATCTCTCAAAGACTTTGAAACCTATAGTAAATATTAGAGCTGCTTTCTCTCCAGGCAGATTATAAATCATGTACCTTAGTTCTGCTCCTTCATCCAAAGGACAAGGATGTGCGGTAGAGTCCTTGTTGTTCTTCTCAACTGCTAAATGAAGAATCAGGCTGTATCCATAAAATGATCGATATGTATCAGATCAATATGAGCTAAGATTTTGAATTTCCAGAAGCATGCTGCAAAATAGTTACAAGCCCATTTGAATGGACAAATGCTATGGTGCCATCAATCCTGATTTGGCTGTACTGGCAGCTAACAAGTCCTTTTTACATTAAGCAAGAGCATAGATCTAAATATTGGTGTGAACAGGTTTAATTGTATGCCAGCAAAAAGCCCCTGCCTATCATTTATAACGTCTTCTGGCACTCCTGAAGACTCCTTATCCAGTAGAATATTGCAAATACTTACAAGCAATTTAAAAAAAATAGAAGAATACGAAACATGTGGTTTGTGCAGTTGTCAGACTGAATGTCCAGGATACATTTTGGAGACTTGCAGCCACAGGAATTCCCTGGGCTTGAGTGAAATGATTGGCAATCAATGGTGGTCTCAAAAGGCGGCAAACTAATTAGGCAAACCAAACATAGAAAAGTCCCAGAAGATGATTAATGCAATTTGAATTCATAGAGAATTATTTGGCTACTGGGGAAACTATCCTAGTTTCACTCTTCATCTGCTGTGTAAAATCAGGTGTAAAGGATGTGTGTCTTTGCCCATAATTGTCAGCATTTCCACAAAGGAAAAAAAAAGAGTTCTCTTAACTACGTAAGTCTTGGTCAGCAAGCTAAATATTGGTCACAAGCCCTATTAGCTTCTTTTACTGGTTTTTATGCCTATGCTAGAAATGGCAGGAGGAGGGAAATACCTTGGCAGATGACCAGAATGGCCTTAGATCATACCAATTCTTGTGTGATCTGAAGTCCATATTTTACAATTTGATTCTAAAGTAGCTTTGTCTATTGCGTCCACAGGATTTCATAGAAGTCTTTGGACCCTGTATCTAGGAAAAACCTTTTGGCAGAAAGTCAAAATCTCTTCAATGACTTGAGCAAGGACTAGCTCTGATGATGGTACCTAGTTTGGGCAATGAAATGCCTACAAGAAAACAAGCAAGCTCAGACCAAGGATTCCTCAATGAATAGTTATCTTCTCCCTCCAGAATGGGCTACTATAAGGGGTCCTTGGTGGTCTCTGAGCTTGGTTGTTTTCTTGCAGATGTTTCATTACCCAAACTAGGTAAGTTTATCAGTGCTAGATTAGTTACCTAGTCACAGAGTTTGGGTAGTGAAACATCTGCAAGAAAACAACCAAGCTCAGAGACCACCAAGGACTCCTCCTTTCAACCCTGAGCTACAAATATTCTCCTTTGTTGGTGGGCAACTATTGCAACTTTATGACTTCTGTACTTCAACTCCCAGAATTCCTGAGCTAGCAGTCTACCCTTGCCTTACCCCCATGTTTTTGTTACACTATAATACCTATTGCAAGATAAAGTGCAAATCTGTAGAATGAACATCTTTTATGGCCAGTTCAAATAGGAAGGTATGTAAGTAAGGATGTTTCTTTAATTCACTCACCATTTCACATCAAAGCTAAGAGGACATTTAACTACCGGTAGGGAAGATCATTGTCTCCTGAAGTTTTTCAGGAAACCTGTCCCATCAGGTAAATCTCAGCATTCAATCATTCCAATCATCTTTTTCCAATGCTAACAATATTGTTCAATCTCTAGACCTCTTTTATGGATACTGTGCATGATTGAAATCCATTTTTAGGGTTTTTGAGTCCTAGTTCTGCCTCTGCTTTTGCATGATCACATCAGAGCTTCTATTCTCCTTTCAGCTTTGGTCTCCTACTTATTTAGATATTATTAAGAGGTTTCCTTTCTCATCTTCTTAAATTCAACCAAACATAATGGGATTGGGGAGGCCTGCTCAAAGTCTCATTCATCTAGGTCAGGGGAGGGTTCTGGTTATGTTCGCTACCAGTGCGCATCGCGAGCATGCGCGGAAGTGAAATCGCGTCCCACTGTGCGATTTCACTTCTGCGTATGCTCAGGACAATATTACAAGCGAAACACAGCTGAGGAGCTTCTAAGCTGTGTTTAGAAAGAAGAAGAGGAAGAATAAAGATCAGTATTCACACAAGGGCGGGTGGGAGGGCTTTTTCCCGACAGCTCAGGATGTGGAGAAGCACCAAAAAATAACATCATCGCCGGGCTCCTATCAGAGCTGCACTCCGCACCGCACCGGTAGGAACCCACCACTGATCTAGGTCAGTCCAACCCCCTACTCAAGCAGGAGACCCTACACCATTTCGGACAAATGGCAGTCTCATTCATCTAGTTCCACAGCACTCAGGAGATCAGTTATGTTAAAGGTAATTTCATGGGATTTTAAAAATTCATTGCAAACAGATGTGGACATGTGTCAGTGTCACAAGGTGATTTTTTGATTGTCAGCTGTACTCATATTGCAGACTTTATGACCCAGAGGTTCTTAACAAAGTAAAGCAGTTACATGAAGAGTGAACTGCGCAAGTGTTACATTCCATTCTCATTCTCCTTTTTTGTTCTTTGTTGCTATCCTCCCTGGAAGGAGGATCTCTTAGAATGTAAAGATGTAGTTCTTAGGTTTTTATATTTTTTGTACTGAAATAAATATGTTGTTATTTAGACTTTTACTCGCGTTTTATTTTTTCAAGGATTGGTTTCCAAAGGAAAAGATTTGTCACCTCTAAGATTTATTTTTCTTATGAAAAACTTTTCTTTTCTTCACAATATGATGTGAAACTGTCATGGCTGAGAGACAAACATCCATGTATGTATATATGCACAACTATTACCTACCAGAACAGCCATATGATTCATCCTGCCCTCAAAAGAGCAGACAATCTCTTTCATTTCATTTATGTTAGATATTGCATTTTTTATTTCACTTGGACATTTCAATGAATACACCAGTCAGATCAATGCTGAAATGGGAGGAACAATTAACAATGAAGTTATATAATTAATATTTTAAGAAGCAAAAGTGGTTTTCTTTATTCTGTTATGTATTTGCCAAAAGTATTGGCGAAATCTGAGAACATTTTTTCTTTATATTGTGTCATCTAATCCAATTCCATCTAATCTAGGAATTCCGTTTATTCAATGGAATTGAATAAATTATATTTAATTATCCAGTTTTCAAGTCATGAGTATCAAACTCAAGGCCCGCGGGCCGAATCTAAGCCGAATCTAAGCCCGCAAGGTGCTTAGACCTGGCCCATGGTGCCTTGGCTAGTAAAAATTGAGCCTGTGGGGCACACGCGAGCCCCCTGAGATCTGTTTTCGCTGGCAGAGGGCTATCAAAACAAACTGAAAGCAAAACAAAAGGATAAATATTTCCCCTTTTGCATTTGAGCATGCAAGAAGGGACAGGAAAGGAGAAAGGGAAAGAGGAATGACAAAGAAAAAGAAGAAAAAATGGGAAGAGAGCAAGGAAGGAAAAAAAAGAGAAGGAAGAAGAAAGGAGAATGAAGAGGGAAGGAAAAAGAAGAAAAGGAAGGAAGGAAGGAAGGAAGGAAGGAAGGAAGGAAGGAAGGAAGGAAGGAAGGAAGGAAGGAAGGAAGGAAGATTATAATGAGAGTGAGGGAGGGTCTCAAGGAAGTCCTGCCTTAGCACTTGGCCACCACAGGTGCCCCCGACACGAGTTCAATGTCACTCCCACCATGGCCATGCCCCCCATCTGGCTATACCCAATGCCCTCTTGGCCCTCCAAGGTCAAGCACATCCCTGATACGGACCTCCATGAAATTGAGTTTGACACCCCTGTTTTAAGCTATTCAAAAACACAAGTAAAAAAAAGTCCACCATAAATATTATTCAGCTTGCTGTTTCATTTCCTCATTCTTATCCCTTTTACATACATCGTTTTCTCTCTCTCAGCCTTTGCTCCATCCTTCTCAGCAACCTCCCCAGAGCCTCCTTCACCTGATCGTTCCTCAGACAGTAGATCATGGGGTTGAGAAAGGGTGTAATGGCGGTGTAGAAGACAGTGACTATTTTAGTGGCACCTGACTGATCTTTCCCACCTGGAACGACGTACATTCCTGCCACAGAACCATAGAAAAGGATAACCACCACGAGATGGAAGGATATGGTGGAGAAGGCTTTCTTCTTGCTTCTTTGGTTAGAGGATTTGATCAGTGTGACAACTACAATGCCATAGGAAATAGTGACAAAGACAAAGTTGCTTAATACAATCAAAATATTCATGGAAATTTGACTGATAAAAGAAACGTTTTTAAAAGGTGGGCAAGCCAGGGACAGGAGGCCTTGATCACACACAAAATTGTCAATAATGTTGGAGCCACAGAAGGACAGTCTGGAGATCAAAGTCACTGGGAGAGCATATCCCAAGAACCCAGCAATCCAGCAACTGGCTACAAGCTTGGAACAATTTTTTGGAGACATAATCGTTGGGTAGCGGAGTGGGTGGCATATGGCCAAGTAGCGATCCACGGCCATGGCTGACAGGAATAAGGATTCAGTGCTGCCAAATGAGAAGAAAACGTAGAACTTGAGGGGAAGCCAGATCAAAGATCATACGAGGCATGGTGGTAGTCACGTAGCACATTTCCAACCATGAGAAATTTCCCAAAAGGATGTACATGGGCAGCTGAGCCAAGTGGTCATCTACATGTACCATAATGATAATAGTGATGTTTTCAATCAAAGTTATTGTGTAAGTAAAACTAAAAAGGATAAGAAGATAGAACCGCTTTTCCTGCCCGCTCTCCAAACCCAATAAAATGAATTCCTGGACTGTGGTTCCATTAGATAGCTCCATCTGGAACCAGAAAAAAGAATCGGAATCATACATTTTCAAAGTAGTACCATTCACATGCATTTCTAATATTTGCCTCAAGAATCCAAACATGCTTCTTTTGCTTTGTTTTATTTTATTAGATTTTTATCCTGCCTACCGTATTTTTCGGAGTATAAGACGCACCTTTTTCCTCCCTAAAAGTGGCTGAAAATTTGGGCGCATCTTATACTTCGAATGTAGCTTTTTTCCCCAGCCCTAACTAGGTGCTAACAGATCTTCCCAGCTCTTACCTTGCAGGCTTTTTCATTGTTACTCTCTCCAAAGAATGTTTTTCCAGCCCTAAGTCTTTGCAGGGTTTTTTTCATTGCTCTACTTAGATAGGCAGATTGTTTTCCCCTATTTTCCTCCCCAAAAACTAAGGTGCGTCTTATACTCTGAAAAATACGATATATTGTTTTATAAGTAACACAAGGCAGTAGACATACTTAATAATCATTCTGCCTCCTATTTTTCCTGGACTGCGAAAGAGCGACTGGCCCAGTCACCCAGCTGGCTTTCATGCCTAAGGAGAGACCAGAACTCACAATCTCTTGGTTTCTAGACCAGAACCTTGATCACTACATCAAACTGGAACAGCCAAAATCTACAATTTACCGTATTTTTTGGAGTATAAGACACACTGGAGTATAAGACGCACCTTAGTTTTTGGGGAGGAAAATAAAGGGAAAAATCTGCCTACCAGGTATTCATATGGCTAGCATCCTTAGTCTGGTCAGCTACAGCACATTATTTTATCCCCTGGTTAGGGCTGAAAAAACCTTCTTCGGAGGGAGTAGCAATGAAAAAAAGCCTGCAAAGACTTAGGGCTGAAAAAAACCTCCTTCGGAAGGAGAAGCCTGCAAGCCAGGGAAGAGCAGGGAAGATTGTTAGCACCTCATTAGGGCTGAAAAAAAAGCTTTGAAAAGCTTTTTCATTCAGAGTATAAGAAGCACCCAAATTTTCAGCCTCTTTTAAGGGGGAAAAAGGTGCGCCTTATACTCCGAAAAATACGGTAGTTTAAGGTATTCAGTTTAGCTGCCAACCAATTCCAACAGCCCTGATGCTGAGAAGAAATCTGATCACTAAAAGTATAGAATAAATGTAGAATAAAATTAAATTTTTAATCTTAAAATTTATTCTTATTTAAAGAATAAATAAATTGTAGAATAAAGTTTCTACAATAATTCTACAAGAGTTAGAAAAGAGGATAGGAATTTTAGGAAATCATTTGTGGATCTTTCACAGAGGAAGCAAAAGGAAATCCTGTTGCTGAAAAGTAAAAGAAACCCTCGTTATTGGCAGTATAATGCCAATATTTTCTTATTGGCATTATACTGCCACTTATTCATTTTCAATATTATTGCAAAAATATCATAGAAATTCTAGAATGAATATCATGAATATTTCAACTCGCCCCTTAAAGGTAAATTTAAAAGGTTTCCCCTGTTCAGTCTTGTCCAACTCTAGGGATCGTGCTTATTTCCATTTCTTAGCTGAGGGAGTCAATATTCTCCGAATACACTTCTGTGGTTACGTTGCCAGCATGACTATACACTGAGGTGCACAGAACACTGTTACCTTCACACTGAAGTGGTACTTTATCTACTCACATTTGCATGCTTTTGACTGCTAGGTTGGCAGGAGCTGGGGCAAGTAATAGGAGCTTACCCTATCACATGGTGTTTGGAACTTGAACCCAGTCTATCAGCTTTCCAGCTGACAAGTTCAGTTTTTTAAATTACTGAGTCATCACATATAAACCAACCATCACATATAAACCAACACAGAAAGCAATAGAAACAAACCTGGAAACAGCAATAGCAATAGCACTTAGATCTCTCTCTCTCTCTCTCCCTCTCCCTCCCTCCCCCCTCTCTCTCTTCCTTTTCCTTTTCCTTTTCCATTTCCTTTTCCTTTTCCTTTTCCTTTTCCTTTTCTGTCTGTCTGTCTGTCTGTCTGTCTGTCTGTCTGTCTGTCTGTCTGTCTCTCTCTCTCTCTTCCTTTTCCTTTTCCTTTTCCTTTTCCTTTTCCTTTTCTGTCTGTCTGTCTGTCTGTCTGTCTGTCTGTCTGTCTGTCTCTCTCTCTCTCTCTCTCTCTCTCTTCTTTTCCTTTTCCTTTTCCTTTTCCTTTTCCTTTTCCTTTTCCTTTTCTGTCTGTCTGTCTGTCTGTCTGTCTGTCTGTCTGTCTGTCTGTCTGTCTCTCTCTGTCTCTCTCTCTCT